>JAOBRB020234162.1:0-11799 GCA_027575285.2 Zoanthus pulchellus
CTAATATGGATTAGAGAAAGCTAATTGATTGTTTTGATACAAAAAACTCGAAAAACCTCCTGGATGGGAAAGGGTTAGAGAAGAATGACAAATAGTACTGATTTGTACGTTTTCACGCTGGTACGTCTGTTTGTTTCGATTTATTTTTTAGATTAACTTTATTTAGTTGTTAGATTATTTTGTTAATTAAGTCTCTGAAATAATTGATTTTTAAATAGATTTTTAACACTAAAATTACGGATTATAATACATTCACTTCTCTTTTTAGTTACACCATTAAATGTACTTTAAAGAAACTGCTGAAACAAACACATGATCATGATATTACATCTACTAATTGTAACTTAAAAACACTACTTGAGTATACTTTTAAAAAATTTTATTTTTGATTATGATTATTCTCCCACATTGGTTTAAAAACCCTAACGGTTAAATTCCACCCCACCCCACCCCCACCCCTTCCTATACCATCTTAAATATTTCGCACTTGAATAAAACTTCAAAATATCATCCACTTAGTAGCAATTATGATCCATCTCAGTCAGTTGCATGTAAAATTATAAGTATAAAGGAATGGCAGGAGTCAACCAAAACTGAATACATATGACTTGGCTCCAGTTATAAATTACTCAATATCAACAAGCCTCCAAATATAATGATGCGTAACATTTGAGAAAATAGATTGAGTTAAGTCCAACAACTTGTGGGAGTCTGCATAGATGAAACACTTATTTGGAACCAACATATTGATTATATAACCAAGAAAATCTCACGGGCTATCGACGGCTTAAGGCAAGTACGTCAATTCGTTGAAATTTGTTTGGTCAAACCTTCATGCCGGCTTGGCCAACCGCTTACAAAAATTACAGAACAGAGCAGATTGCATAGCAATTCAATCCTCTTATGAAAAACGATCTGTAGCAATACTAGAAAGACTCGGATGGAACAACCTTGCAACCAGTCGATTAAAGCACAAATTAATAATGATGTATAATAATAATGCAGTATTTATAATAATGCAGTATTTATATAGCGCTTATTCTATAGGCTCTAAGCGCTTTGCCAATATATACAGGTTTTTAACAGTTTGAGGGTCTTAGAAAGTCCGCTAAGCGGCTCACAAGTTATGGCGAAAATTGGAAGCCCGATAAGAAGTGCCCTCAGTTGAAGAGACAGACCAAAACACCGGGATCGCCACGCTGCTCTTTACGAGAAGTGTGTGGGTTCTTTTAAGTCCCTCAACAGAGAGATCGAGAGACTGGGCCTACGGCTTAACGACGGGAGAGTCTAACCATTTGCAGATGTTAGAGCAAAGGCAGCACTTTCTCCTCAATTCTTTTAAGACCCTGAGTGGTGGTCCGGCCGGGAATCGAACCCGAGACCTCCCGCACAACAGACTGGCGCCTTACCAACTGGGCTATTCATGTATAAATTTTGAACTAGAACGCTCCAGAATATTTCCAGGAGCAGTTCAACAAACTAAAAACCTAGGTTCCTTACAACCTAAGAAATGCAGCCGCCTAATTGGTAAGGCGCCACTCTGCTGTGCGGGAGGACTCGGGTTCGGTTCCCGGCCGGACCACCACCCAAGGTCTTATGTGCTGCCTTTGCTCTAACATCTGCAAATGGTTAGACTTTCGCCTCTTCTCGGATAAGGACGTGAAACCGTAGGCCCATGAGTTAGATCCTTAATTGTAAAGGACCTCGAGTCCTATTATCTCTACTCCTTGGAGTAGGTTCCTAAATGTTCTAAAAACAAAAAAACAAAAAAAAGACATTAACTTAGCATTCCCCAAACCGAACTCAAAATGCATAAAGAAAAGTTTCGGATACAGTGGGGGCGATTGTTTCGAAAACTCATTGCCAAGAAATATTCGTAATTTTCAAACGCTATAACTGAATTCAAACAGAAGCTGAAGTCCTATGCCCTGCATCATTGTTCTTACCAGTAATCGATTGAATGAAAGTTTTATTGCATAGTATCCTAAATAGATATAGTTTTAGCATTAAATCAGAAAATTATTGTAAAATTTTTTAACGTTTTTTATGAAAACCAATTGTAAATTGATAGAATTTCGTGGTTAAATAAAATTCAAGTTCAAGTTCGGTTCCAACATATTCACCTAATTTGTACTAGAATGTGGCAATAAGTTTAATGTTCTTGGATAGCATAGGCGCTTTAGTGCTTGGAAATCAATCCTGCTGCTCGTGAACCAAATTATTGAACATCTAGTTTCCCTTCTTGTTTACTTAACATTTAAAAACAAGCAAAACAACATTGCCATCACACCACGTATCTTTATTTTAGATCAATCTTGCAAGTTGCTTGCAGATAAAATGCATGTGAAATGGCTTTTTATTTGTTCTAGTAGCAGAACACCAGGTTGTTAGAGCCATCAATTTAACTGGTAGGTTGTGTAATTAGACGACCCCTCTGAGAAGATTCTGGCCACCACTCAATCTGAAAGTTAAACAAAAGATTTGGTAGTTGTCTTGGATGCTTAAACTTTGTAATTTCAAATGTTAGGTTTAGATTGCAACTGTAAATTTTAATAAGTACAGGTTTTAATTTAGTTTTTGTATTATCATTTTCTTTATATTTGTTTGTTTTTAATTTATAAACAAGTAAACTGAGATAGCAATTACGTACTAGTGCATGAAGTGTGTGCCTGTTTGGCAATAAAATGATCACTTAAGATTATGCGTATAGTGAGTGATAGTTAGCTTTATGAGTATGTTTCAGCTTTACCAGACCGAGCTTTAGGAAGCTGTTTTGTTAGTTTTTTACTGAATAGGTCCAAACTAGCTGTCTATAGCTGCTAACATTATGGGCAAAGTGATGTTTCTATGAAATTTGGAACGCGTTGTGTTCGCTACCGACGAACAGTTTTGCGGCTCCAAGTAAGAAAATGGAGTCAGAGGCGTAGCTAAGAGAGGTTTCAAGGGTTTCTGAGCTCCTCCCATCCAGGAACCCACTCCTCAGTTCTTGTTCTCCTATTTTTTCAATCTTATCTTATCTTATTGTTCATTTTGTTTTATGCTTACCATTTGACAAGCAAATAGTAATTGTATAATCTGTTTTTGCTATTTTGGTTATTTCAATGAACACTTATACTACCATCGCTATATCTAGTATTTGAGGGCCTTTTAATCTTTATCCCACATTAAAACCATCTTCTCAAAAATCCTAGCTACCAACCTGAGAGCACATGGTTGCTATCTGTGCCAATTGTTTCAAATTTAATCTATGTACCACAACCCCTGCAAACGGTAATATTTTCACTTCATATGTATATATCATGCTTATTAAGGTTTAGTATACTTTATGACATATTCTTTACACTATCTCTTGTTTGTGTACAGATCTAGTGAACAAGAAGAAACTTACATGATCGTGCTCCACTGGCTGTTTATCAGTTTGGGACTGAAAAGAAAGATGGTATTTCTTAAAACAGCAAGAATTATGGGAATTGGCAGTGACTAATTTAACCAATAATCTTTATGAAATACTAATAAGTTTTCCTAGTTATTAGGTAGACGTTAAAGATGTTTGATAATGATTACACCTGACTGAGTGCTTAAGGAAATCAATAATGAAACTAACTTTTCTGCATTACTTAATTCAATATTATTATACTTGAAGAAAAAATTCAGCTCCCTGATAGAAAGAATATTGGAGATCAAAGACCAGAAAGATTGTTCAGACATTTCGAAAAAGTCGTGTTTGGCAATTTCTTAGCACAAATTTGCAAATATTTGAAAATCGTTTTCCTTCATCATAGGATCTCTGATCAAAAACTGAGAAGTATTTACTATGGTTTCAAATACTGTTGATAAGCTTTAAATAAAATGTTGACACATTTCATAATTTGAGGTGCTAGTGGAGTTTTGGGTGTCTTTTGAAATTTTGTTTTGGACTCAATGAATATATAATGAGTGACAAACCATCCGGTTTTCCAAAGCTATCCATGTTCCACTGTTTGGCATCTGAAACTTTTTTCAACTTTTTTTTGTGACTGTACAATCGCCTTCAATAGTGTTTTAAACTAACTTCAAATTGAAAATGATAAAATGCTTCTAACTTATAGTGTTTACCTGGTTGTGTTTTCTTATGATCTCAAATAAAGCTGTCGCAACTGCGAATGTAATTGCGATCCGCTCATCATTATCGTAAGTTGCAAAGTGCACCAGCAGCAAACCTTAAACAAAGAATAGGTGATACAGTCGATAACTTTGCAAGTGAATTGAAATATTGCTGTATCTAGTATCTTCAAAAGCTGTATATTTCGCTTATTCTAGCATTAGCTGATAACTAATTGCTGGGTTTCAATCAATCCCCTGAGAATGTAAAACAATTGCAGATAGTGGTCAAATAATGAGATTCAAACTAGATTCTAATGAGATTCTTTTGTTTAACTGACCACCAATGTGCATTGAAGTGGAACCTTATGAAACTTACCAATTGGTTATGCTGCGGTTTGAGCATGGCTATGAAGTGAAGTGCTCCTAGCTGGTAAAAGCTAGATAGAATTATAAGCTTTGCTTATTTATATATTCAAAACATGTCTTACATCCTTTTTAAGATTTAAACATTTGCTTGAATAATAATAATAGCAACTTTATTACCGTGTCTATGTATTTAGCTCATAGAGCTAGATTGGCATACCTTCTATTACGAAATTTTAAAAAACTATGTACAACATAATAAGAGGTAACAATATATAGCAAGATAAACTATGCATTAAAATTTAAAAATTTTTTAGAAATATTAAAACGTTTAGATTACATAAAAATCTTGTACAATGCAAATATTCCTAAATAATCAATCACGTGCTGCAAAGATTGCAGCAGTTGCCACTGTCTTCCACTAGGCTAGTGAAGCATTTGAAACTTAGGCTATCCATGTTATCAGAAGCTCGGCGTGCTTTTATCAGAAAATGTTATACATTTTAGACAACTTATTGCATCATTATTATAGTTTTTAAAAAAGAGAGCGATATCTGTAATAATGTTTGGTTAGTTGTAAGAATTTGCACCTTTGCTCAAACTTCTTTCAGGTTATTCATGTCTGTTATTATTCCATTATCGGAAGGATTCCAGTTTTTCTTTTCTACCATTTACAAACGAACAATCTTTTTAGGATCATCTTAACTATATTAAAATGAATTTATACATTCGTGAACACGTCCATAATTGCTTCCGAAAAGAAAAGAAATAAAATGTTTTCATATGGTTGATACACTGCTCTCTGGTTCATGACAAGCTTTAAAGTAGAAACTGGAATTTCACCAAGTTGTTTTTCATTTCAATTTCTTTAGTGACTTTTCGTGTTATCGTCTAAACTGACTTACTTAAGATTATGACTCATTGAAACTGGAGAAACATTTAAGTTAAGATAACTGATGATAGGATAATTTAGCGATTCATAGTAAAAAACAACTGTTGAAAGACAGAACCAACATTAGCGCAACCAGGCTGCCAAAACAAAGCAGAACTAAAGTTTTGAAGCGAACTAAAAAAACCTTTATGGTGATTAGCTACTGCATGAATAGAAAGCAAACGTTTCAAAAATACATTAATTTAAGCACATTACCTGCAGCAGCGAATAAGCAGGGCTTAAAGCAATGGATAAGCACCATTTTGAAAGCGAAAATATTTTCCCCTCCCCATAATCCTCTGCTCGAAATAAGAATTCAACCACGTGAAAAAAATGGCGTTATATAATGGCAGCTCCATAACGAAAAAATATACCGTTGCTATAAGACCATATTTTATAAATTATAAGCTATAACGTAATAAAGAATATGAAGTAATAGTACCTAACATTGAATATTTTAGGGAAATGGGGAAAATTAAAAAAGGTTGCGATATTGAGAACACTCTTTGGAAATCTTATAGTTTCCTCCAGTTACATGAGAATGAAGGCCGGTGCTTCATATTTCAAAGCCGTATCCAAGTCACTGAAACCAAATCAAAGAAGAAAATTGCTTTGGTTATTTTTGAAGCGCTAATAAAAGAAAAAGAAATTTTTTTCACTTAAATTCTCAGCTCAGAAGACGAATTGTCTTTCCGAAGAATTTTAATTTAATACCTTTAAAAATCTAAAAATATTTGCATCGTTTAAGTTTCTTTTAACCACATCTTGAATAATTCGAGAAGTGAATCGCCTTATTTCCAACAAGAGGCTCGTTAAGTCTTTACTCATGGTACGAGAGGAGACTGAAGTGTGGTTGCATTCAGTTATTTTAACTTAAGTTTAAAAAACCCTCAAACTACTTCCGTCCTTCGAACTTCAGTTGCGCGATAAAAAAGAAAAAAAGAAGTGGGGCGTTCCGACTTATGATATTACCGCCAGAGGCATTGACCGCGTGCGACCGGGGACAAATCCCAAATATGGCAGTCACTGGACCGAATCGCTGATCGCGACACGAAGAAAAAAGAAAAAGAAATGGAATCCAAACGTTGACTCGTGGTACCACGGTACCACGAGTAATAAAGACTTTCGTAGCACTTTGTCATGTCTCTTTACATATATTGTTTAAAAAAACATACGATATCAAGACATATTCTTTCATTTACCGAAAGTTCTGCAACTGTGCTTCCTAGAATAGTTTTAAACAGTTAAAAGCTAGTGATCGTTCGACGTCTATGCATCGCTGAATGACAGAAAAGCTAAATTTTGATTGAAATAATCTGTAATTTTAAAGATATATAATTACAAAACCTACTTATCTTCATTTTGTTTGCTACAATTTAAGATTTTGGAATTCACTTTGAAGAACATTAAAGCAATTTATACCAGGTGCAGTCAAACACTTTCTAATTTAGAGGCTGGATATCCTTGGCCTGAAAAACAGGTCATCCAAAGATATTATGATTGAATAATTCTTAGCTTGTTTTGTTAGATGAAAACTTTTTTTGTGAATGTTTGAAAAAGTAAATAGATTAAAAATCAACTGAAAGTATTTTTGACAAGCCATGGTCACCAAAAAGTGCTTATTCTTAAGTTGTTTTAACTTTCTATTCTTCTTGCAAAATTATGTTGCTTTTCATTTATTTTATAGAATACAGGAAACTTTCGTTTGTATGATGATAGGTTTGCTGTCACAGTCCGGTGATTATACAAATAAATTCAAACGTGCCGGGTCCTGTTTTTTTTTTTTGTTGTGCAAGAGCAAAATTTTTAGATAACGGAACGTCAAAAAATTTTGTACGAAAGAAAAGCATGGAGTAAATAAGATATTAAGCAGAAACCATCACATTAATCTCTTGTATATACTTACAGTGCACCGAAGCTTCCGATATTTCAACTGAAATGAATTCCAGTGAGTCCAATAAGATGTACCAAATTGGTGATTTCAGGACAAAACTTCTCTTACTTTGACATCAAATAATCCAAAATAACTGCCATCGTTCTTCTCAGTTTTGTGTGCAGAACTTTCACATCTACAAAGCAGTACTGAATTTAGTTTAATAAATAATGAGCTAGCGCAAGCGATTCTAGCTTGAATCATAGTTCCTCCTATTTACTTGTCTTTTAAAACAACAACTTAATTATAAGTGCCCAACTGGTCAACTGTGAAAGAACAAACAATCCTGACGTCAATATTTGAAAACATTCATTGAAGCTTGCTTAGTTTCTGGTGAGTGAAGAGGAATAAAGACATAGAGAATATTGTTCACTCGCAGGCTTAAATCTTTGTATTAAATTTAAAAGATCGTACTTTAATAAAGTTAACCAGAAATAAAGAAAATGGAAACGAAGATTAAAAATATTCTTAAATTAACCTTTTACTATAAAACATTGCGATAAAATTGTAAATATAATATAAACGGTTTAAAAGTTGAATAATTTTAAAATACAAGGTTAAAAAGTTTAAAAAGTTCAAAAAACGCGACGTTTCGACTTAACTCAAATCCCTATCAAGCAATAGAAATATGAAAATACAGTATTCGAATATATAATAAAAATAAAGCATGAAATTATGCTATAAAACAATAAAAATGTATTCTTGAGTAAAAAGCTTAGTTCGAATGCTGTCCTCTTGAGTATTAAGAGAAGGTTTTCAAGAGTTCCTTAATAAAAAAACATCTCATATAAAAGACAATCAAACTTAGTTTAGTATTTCTTAAGAACAGAAAACATGAATATATAAAAATACAGTATTTGATTATATAATAAAAATAAAGCATGAAATTATGCTATATAACAATAAAATGTATTCTTGAGTAAAAAAAATTAGGTCGAACGCTGTCCTCGAGTGTTAAGAGAAGGCTTGAGTTCCTTAATAAAAAAACATCTCATGTAAAAGACAATCAAACTAGCACTTAATATGGCATTTTTTTAAGAACAGATAATTGACTATTTTAAGTAGAAGTGTTAATATTACCATCAGTATTTAAAAAATGTTTTCCTATTGCAGAATACTTATGCTCCTGAATGTGTTGATGTAAATTTCTTTTAGTAAAACCTACATAATCAGCATCACACTGATCACATTTAAAACGATACACAACGCATTGATCATGAATGTTAAACAAATCAGTCATATTCTCCTTAGGTCGAAGAATAGGTCGGATAGGTTTGCTGCGAAAAAACAGGTTGGATATCAATACCGATGCCAGAACTCAAAGATTTCAACTGGTTCTTCACCATATTCGCTGGTTTTTAATGGCAAAGAAAAAAAATCGCTAAAAATGAAAAAAAAATTATCTTGAAGATGTAGTAAAGTGACTCGGTCAGGGTCACCTATTTTGATTTGGAAATCGACCATTCTATCACATGACCGGAGGCACAGAGATCCCATGAGGTAGCACAGCGCATGCGTTAAGTCATTGCACACATGTGTCGATTACAGCAAGATACTTCTTTGGTTACTCCATACAAATTTGTCTTAAAATCCAACGTAGTTGAATGTCATAACTACTTAGATGCCCTTAATATAACCAACCTTAGTAGTCTTAAAGAAAGACGATTCCAGCTCTGTAGTAAATATATTCGAAAAATGTCTCGGAGTGATCACCCCATTAGTTTCCTTATACCTAAAACTGTAACTATTGGCCATAATTATAACCTGCGGTCCGCCTGCAACAATAGAAATACGGTTTACGATGATAAGAGTTGTTGCCGGACCCAGCGTTCTAGCTCTTTTATTTCATTCAATAGTAGAAATGTAGAAATGTAAATAGTTGATAAGGATATATTTTATTGTTGTAAAAGTCTTAATTGGATATTTATTGTATTTTTAGCCCTTTAATTCAGTTCATTCTGAAATGTGGCAAATAAACGGTATTTAATATTATTATTTTTTATTTACTAGCCAACGTAGTTGGTTAAGTATTATACAAGGAAAAATTCTAACGTATTTAGAATGGGAGACAACGACGCAACTCGCGAGGTTAGTGTCGAAGTACATCAGGCACCAACTGACGCCTTGACACCATCCTCGAATTTAAACGGCTTGACAGAAAAGGTTCCAATCCCTGGTTCACAAAATGCGATCCATGAACAAGAAAATGGACTACCTCACAGAGCCATGGACCTAGGCGAGGAGGATGAAGTCGATGACAATATCATTGTGTTTTTAGACACACAAATTAAGCGGCTACAAGAGTCTAGCGAAGCGGGAACGAAACAGAGCATCGACGCTCTTCGTGACATCGCTCAGGACCTAGATCTAAGCGAAAAAAACAGGTAATGCTGTAGATGATGAACTGGCTAAAATAGTCATTAGTCTCCTAAAAGATAAGATACCAGAAGACGAATCACAAACAAATGTTAATCAATACCCGGAGCCAGCCAACATCGATGGGTTGATAACGCAACGAGTTAACCCACTAATCTGGAGTAAACTTCCAGCTCAAGTCCAAACACAGGACTCAAAGCACAAAAAACACAGAATTAACTAGTGGCATCCTTGGTTGCTATAATTAAAGCAACAGATATTGATCTCAAGCAGAATAACGCAAACAACAAAGAGTTATTAACTCGTCTAACTAACGACATTGCTTTGGCAATGAATTGTCTTCACGACATGAACAGAATGAGGCGTCAATCAAAGAAGAAAGATCTACACACGGACTATGCGGCTTTATGCAATTCTACCACTGTTCCCTCTACATTTGAATACTTGTTTGACGATTTGTCGAAATTGACTAAAGATATCTCTGATGCTAACAGGCTAACAAAGAGAGTAAGGCCGCCGACATCAAACACGCGTGGGCGGAAAACCTACACCAACCGTTACGCCAACAAGAACAATCGTAACCGGCGATTTGCGCCCTATTCATATTCAAGAGGCAAAAACGATAATATTTTTATCGAAAGGCCGCTCTCCGACGATGAAATCAAAGAAGGAGAGCTCCAAGCAATGAATATAAAATCGCCATTAATTCAGGCAAATAACCATGATTGTTTATACCCATTGTCCTGTAACAATAGCTTTCTGTTGAAGTGCCACACGTCATTAATAATCAACCTACCTTTAGGGCAGATCAAATCACACAAGCTTTACAAAGCTGGTATAGAATTACAAATGACCCTACAATTACTCAGTTTGTAAAAGGGGTTTACATTGAGTTCAAAGATGATGAACCTACCCAAACACATGTACGCCCAAGCATGTTTAACTCAAAAGAAGAAGCTATTGTACATGAAGAAGTCAATAAACTTTTAAATAAAGGGGTAATTCAAGAGTCATTTAATGAAAGAAATGAGTTCATTTCGCCTATTTTCTTAAGGCCTAAGCCTGATGGCTCATATAGAACCATACTGAATCTTAAAACATTCAAAGAGTTTGTAGAATACCACTATTTCAAAATGGACACACTTGAATCCGCTACAAGACTTGTAATACCAAACTGCTATATGGCTTCAATAGATCTTAAAGATGCGTACTATACAGTTGCTATAGCAGAGGAGCATCAAAAGTACTTAAAGTTTTTGTTTGATGGAAAATTATACAAGTATACATGCTTACCTAATGGTCTGTCATGTGCTCCTCGCATTTTTACAAAACTGCTTAAGCCAGCGTATGCTCACCTACATAATTTAGGTCATTTAAGTCTGGGTTATATTGATGACTCCTACCTTCAAGGAGATACATTTGATGAATGTATGAATAATATTAAGGATACAGTCATATTATTTAAGCAGTTAGGCTTACACTTGCACCCTTCTAAGTCTGTTATCATTCCAACGCAAAAATTGACATTTCTAGGTTTCAACCTAGACTCAGTTAAAATGATTGTTTCACCAACACAACAGAAAGTGGATAAGTTGAAGGTCATAAAACATCCCACAATTTCTGAAGTAGCAGAAGGTATTGGTATAGTAGTGTCAAACTTTCCAGGGGTACAGTTTGGACCCCTTTATTATCGGTCACTGGAACGAGATAAGACCAATGCCCTTATTCAAAGTAAGGGTAAATATAATGCTAGAATGCAGCTGTCAGCCAGATCAAAGATAGAACTAAAATGGTGGATTGCAAACATGCCATCAGCATATAAGAATATACAGCCCCTTAAAGCAAGTGTTTTTATGCAAACAGATGCTTCAAACAAAGGGTGGGGGCAGTTAGCGGGAATCAGCAAATAGGTGGAAGGTGGAATAGAAACGAAGCTGCTCACCACATAAACATCTTAGAGCTTAAAGCAGCATTTTTTGCTCTAAAATCATTTTGCAGTCAAACCTGTGATACTCATGTTCAGATCCAAATAGATCATACCACAGCTGTGTCGTACATAAATAACATGGGGGGATCAAAATCTCCCATACTAAACGAACTTGCTATTGAAGTG
>JAOBRB020234271.1:0-11797 GCA_027575285.2 Zoanthus pulchellus
CCTTTTTGATTGATAAGGCATTACTATTACAAGGAGAAATTTGATGCTGATCACTCTTAGGGCTTAAAGGGTTAAACATATTGCCGAGACTCAGATTTCGCTAAGAATATAATTTTGCATGTTTGAGAAAAACATTACTGGTTACATGTATTGCAAGGGATTCTTAATCCCAAATGGCAAATCCACGGGAAAGTCTATGAAAAAGATATTCCCGATAATAACTAAGAATATTCATAAGAATATATTTCGCCTAAAGGCCGACAAAAAAAACAAGAATATCCAGCCTCGGTACAAAATATAATATTCTTACAAAAAAAGAGTGTAGTTTACAACTTGTTTTTATGCCAAGTCTTCGAGTAACGTTAAGTAATAGGTAACAACTTTTCGTATACTCATGAAAAAATGAAAGTCTCCAATCAAATTAACGATTTTAACGCTTAACATAAACACTGAGGTTTACCGTTAATGAATGGTTCATTGTTTGCAATAAATTTAGTGTAACTGCTTATATAATATATACTAAATGAGTGCTTAAAATCTTATCGACATGCGAAGATACCGTAAAATCTCAAAAATAAGCCAATATAGGCTTCTTTGCCTTTTAAGCACCTTTATTGGTGGGCTTGTTTTCAAAATGGTATTTTATTACAAGCTCACTTTTGCAAAGCATTCAGGGGGAGGGGGATTTAATTTTGAAATCATTGATGTAAATATTTCGATTACTGAGTTTCCTTGAACTTACTTCAGTTCTTCAACACGAAACTGAAGGCTCGTGTGTATACGGAAAACACAAGTGACGCGTGGCATATTCCACGGTATCGCACTCGAAACCATTGCATAACTACCATATATTGCCGGCGTTGAGAGAAATATATTTCTTATACTGGGTGGCTGCGCCAATCCGCCAATATAGAATATATTTTCACCAACAAGCCGGCAATATAATGTGGAATCACCGGCTCAGAATCGAAATTAGTCTATAGCACTGTTGAAGGGCATAAGCCTTATCAGGGCCGCACATGGGGGGAGGGTAGGGGAAACAGGTGCACCCGGCGACTACTTACAAATGTTCAAGCCATAATAAATCATAAATCAAGAAACATCAGTGTGGTGTGTTTTCTAATAAAGGTCCTACAAGGTAATCAGAGTTTGGTCTGTCTCCATTGAGTTAGGTCTGTCTCCGTTGAGTTAGGTCTGTCTCCATTGAGTTAGGTCTGTCTTCATTGAGTTAGGTCTGTCTCCATTGAGTTAGGTCTGTCTCCATTGAGTTAGGTCTGTCTTCATTGAGCTAGGTCTGTCTCCATTGAGTTAGGACTGTCTCCGTTGAAATAGGTCTGTCTCCATTGAGTTAGGTCTGTCTCCTTTGAATTAGATCTCCAATTAAAGACAAACGCAACACGATGCTAGCTCTGATCAAAAACAGTCGGTTATTCAGTTTCAGTTACATTGCAGATCGAAAAATACATTTTTGTTTTTGTTTGAGAACAATAAATTTCGTCAGGTAGATTTCACTATTTAAAAATTCCTGTAACTTAAACGTTTCACGTAAAAAGGACACTAATATTAAAAACCAACATAATAATATTGATAATAATAATAATAATAATTAGATAATAATATATTTAATAGTCATTAATATTGATATTATTACCATAAGAAACACTAATCATTAACAATATTATATAGACCCTTTTCAAGTTGAACGTAACACAGAGAAATGTATAATTTATTGGAAAAAGGAATTTATTGTGAAATCTAAATGTGTAAAACTGTTAAATGTTAATGTTTTAGTTCCGAAAGTAGCAAAGAAATTTATTCTTAAATTTAGGCAATTTTATAAAAAAATATATGGTGTCCCGAAGCTAAGGTCTAAGCACATATATTTTCTGGCAAAATTTCCGCTAAAATGTTGAGATTAAAGTATTCACATCTTATTCAAGCTTGGCCAATCGAAACTTCGCATTTTTATTGCTATGACAAGTTTGATTATGAATTTCGTTTTTTGAAGTATGGATTAACACTTACCAATGACACGCTGGCTGGAAAAGGGTCTGTTAATTTGATTATTATAGTTAATATAATTACAATCAAAATTGCAATAATGTATCTAAATGATTAAGGTCGTATTTGCCAATTTGATAAATATGTACATAAACTATCAACTTTACTCTGGTAATAAATAGATTAGTTTAAATTCAAACAGGCTCCTGTTGAGCGTTTGATTTGAGATGACAAGTGAGTTTGAATGTTTTTAAAATTGCTAATCACGTATATTCATTTGATAAAATAACCAAAATAGTTCGCGCGTTTTGATTGGTTAAATAACTGATTTATTGAACCGATAACACACAGCTAAAAACTGAAACAAACATTAGTTTATTTGAAAGTTATTTCATAAAATGATATTATTATCGGCATAATAAACCACTTGGGATGGTGGAAGAAGACCAGAAAGTTTGCAACTCCCTTGGGATTAACAGCTTCCTCGCGTTCTTCTAACATCAAGGGCCTAAATGCTGATCTTTAAGCTGCCTTTAAACAAGAGGTTCGGCTATAAAAGGGAGAACTCCTGCCACCTTCACACCTTAAAATTTTCCAATCTGCTATACAAAATGGCGGTCGAAACCGATTTCCCTCGGTGAAATATAAAAAAAAAAATCATTTGTAAGTTATCAAGTCTGTTAAGAAATAATTTATAATAAATAAAAGTATTTTTATATGCTACTGAGAAGGAAACTTATTTCTGCTTAAAATCATTCTGTTATTGAAAGTCTTAAATTTTGAATTTCGTGCTCGCGGGAGAAGTTCACTCGATGACGGTTAAGTGACAACAGAACGTGTGAAACCCCGGGGCCCTGGGCTCAACCCTTTTACAGCGGAACCTCCTGTTTAAACTAGCGAGGCTAAAATGACAGACCAAAATTTATAAAAGTTTTAATTCGCAAGATTGCTTTTAATGCTACTATAATTATTAAAAATTCTACGCAAGCTAATAAAAAAAATTGTGTTAATGTTCTTGCCTGCTTGCCACTGGTCAAAATGACGCTTGAGAAAGGCAAGAAACGTTTCGCGGGGCGCTTGTTAATATGAGTAGGTTAAGCTAACTAAATACATTTTTTTGCTATTGTTGCAACGAGAGCAACGATATAGGTTTTGGGTGCCGCAGACAGATCCCCAACACACCCTCACACCTGGATCACCACTAGCTGGAAGGCGTATTCTAACCCACCCTACACATGTCTCACCCACCCTTCATGTCTTATCACCTTAAAGATGTCTCACCCGCCCAATACAAGTCTTACCCACCCCACACATGTCTTACTCAGCCTACACATGTCTTACCCACCCTACCAGTCAATATAAAAAAATTGATGATCATCTCCGTAAACAGTGGAATAAAATGAACGCTATATCTTGTAAGGGAAACTATTGAGAGAGCTGTTTAATAAGCCCTAGAAGGCAACTTTTTCAAACCATTAAAGGGGTGCGTGGCATTCTACAATGCCATAATTGACTCTGCATCTCCCGCCGAACGCTGAAAACCTAACCAGCGATGGACAAGAGTTTTATCTAATAATGATTTAATGATAATAATAATAATTTAAACTATCATCCGCACTTTAACACAACAGAAACTGGAGGAAAGCGCCGGCTCCGACCATGCATTTGGCTCGTAAACGGAGCGAAAGAAAGATAATCAAAAACATATACATGTATTAAACTGCAAATGTATGGAAATTGACTGAAAGTTGAAAACTGTGATTAAAATGGAGCAAAATTGATAATAAACATAAAAGTGCAAAAACAAGATACGCTTAAAGTAGGAAAACTCTATTTTTGTTAAAAACAAACTATTTCAGAAACCATTTCATTCTAAAGATAACGTTTCTCTCAATCTGGTTCATTACCCAATCAACTGCGCCTCTCTTTATACAAGCACAGCGGTTTTCTTCAACACCATTGAGTGCATGCGCTTTTAGGGTTTCTGTAACGTCGCCTCAATCGCTTGTGTGTGAGGTGTAAAGTGATCTGCGCTATGACAGCGGTATCGTCTCGCCACGCTTACCTCTCGGACCATCGTGCAAGCCCTCGGTTGACCAACTCACGATTCAGCATGATTGTCTACAACAAATTTGAAATCTTTAACCCACAAAACAAAAACCACAGGAAAATGCTACGCAACAAAAATTGGCATTTAGCACGTGACCATTTCCAGATACAATAGACAAAACAATCAATAAGCACTTTTTAATGGAGCCGAAACCAATTGTAGAATTGCACACAATTTGGGCATCCTGCTGATGAACAGTAACTGTTTTGCTATTTCTTTCAGCAGCATTATAGTTATGTCTGTTCAGATATCTACTTGCAGTTAGAGTTCACGTGATTATACATGCATATCAAATTATTTGGTAATGACAAAATGATGTTCAGCCGAATGGAAAGAGCAGGCTAACATTATTTAGAAGATATAGTTTGAAGTCTCAATGTTAAGTACTTCAATAATGAGAGCTAGTTATCACAAAATGATGTTCAGAAATGGAGAGAGCAGGGCCCAGTTGTTCAAAGGCTGGTTAAGTTTAATTCTGGGTTAAGCAAAAATTTAAACAGGAAATTATTTTTTAAGAAAAGGTAAACGGTTATTTATGAATACTGTTTGGATTTTTCTAGGAAAAGTCTTGTTAATCCCAAAATTACAGCTAAAATCTCTTCTTGTAACATTGTATAAACAAGATCGTGGGTTACTGAAACATCTAAGCCTGGGTTAGTGCTATATCAGCTTTTGAACAACTGGCTCCAGGTTAACATTAGTTAGAAGGTATAATTTGAAGTCTCAACATTAAGCAATTCAGTAATGAAAGCTATAGTTATAACAGAATGATGTTTAGAAATGGAAACAGTAGATTATTGTTAGTTAGAAGACTGTTTCACGTCTTATTTTAATCAAGTTCTTCAAAAATGGCAGCAAATATTAAATCAACGTGAAACTGATTGTACTAGAGCCCAAATCCTGTCCACTAGCAATGCAAATCCTGTTTTCTGTTGCTTGTAAGTATTCACATATTTGAGGTCAATAGCCGAAGTTTTGCCATTTTACGTATGTTAATCCATTTTCCCATTTCTGGATGTCAATTTGTCATTGCTGATTGGCTTAAGGTAGCTGTAAGGTTTTCCTTAACTTTTGAAGTAGAAAGGCACTAGCTTGTTAGAGGACGGGTATCCTTTAAAACTGAGCCAAAAGCCGAAATATCTACTAGGGAGAACCGAGGGCATTTTTCCTTGGAAATTTTTAAAACTTAACTTCCCCAGAAGCGTATTTTCCCCTAATAATGCATACAAAGTCTAATCAGAGTTAAAAATAGCACTCTGGAAGAATTTTTTACATCACCACACAGCTTCAGCTACATTATGCAGTGCTTTTTTTTGTCAAAGTAAATTTTATTTAAACAATCTTATGACCAATAATTGAGAGATCTAAAAGTTAAAATTTAGATGAAGCTTTTAACAATTTTATTGTTAATATTTAGTAATTTAAGAAGCCGGTAACTTTGTTCAATGTAGAAAGGTTCTGGTCCACCGACTTCTAAAGAAAACCCTGAGCTGTAGTCACGTGACTGCAAAGAGCCTCGCCTCGAACTCTAACCGTTGTGCAAAGCAAATACCGAAGGAAAATCATAACGGAAATGGTGAACTTTACACACAACAACATAACATTATGACAGAAGTCACTTAAAACGAAAAAGAAAACGAATGCAAATGCAAATACAGAGCAAAAAAAGTTGAACAGAAAGCATAATGGCAATTTGGAAAATACAATTGCAGTAGCTGGAATAAATTTAGGACAGACATAGTTGACGCGGTTGGTAAAACCGCTGCCCGAGGTTCGATTAACTCCTTGGTGACGGCGACAAAGTCAAAATTGAAGTTTTTTCGTTTTGTTAAAAAGCCAACTTTGAAAGCACTTTTCTCGACTTTGGCTCAATCAAATTAGATCATGTTTGGGTTCGTTAGAAAGCTCGTTTCAAGATCTATCTTTTCTGCTTGCCAGATTTTTGATTTAGGTCGTCAATAAAAATTACGGCAGCCGAAAGTGCATCGATCCTCAGTGATCGAAATTAGCTTGCGCCGTCAGGAAAGGGTTAATTGTGTGAACTTCTTTTTCGTCTAAGCTAACTCAACTTTCCATCCTTCAGGGGTAGGGTAGGTAAATGAGTACCAAAGTCTGCTGGGAAGCTGAAATGTTCTCGCTTTAGTTAGTAACGGCCACACTCGGAAGACGAGGCGGGACGCTTCACAACATGTAAGTTTTGATTTTAGAAACTGAGAAACTAAAAAAGGTTATCACTGAGGTCAAATTAAAAAAATTTATATGCAAAGATTTATGTTTTATTCTATTTAAAGCCAATAACTAAATCGAAAACTCGAGGGCGTGATTTCATCGATAACTTCTTAGATATTATCCATAAAAGTCTTATTTTCCAAGACTGTCCAGGTCAAATAGAGTTTTCCAACATTTTTCCAGATCTGTATTTTAAATTTTCATTTTTCAAGGTCTTTCCAGGTTTTCCTCAACTCATAATAGCCCTGTAATTACTTAGAAGCACACAACAACAGGAATAAAATCTTTACAACACGCTCAACTTACGTGATTCTCTTTAACGACGTATAACTCCAAACATGGGTGCGAGTTCCTTTCACCAACCATTCGCGCGGACACAACAGAATTCATTGCCAAATCTTCAAACAAAGCCCCAGCAAAGGCAGAAAAGGTATCTCCTAAGGGAAGGTTAGTGTAAAAATATTGTATTTGTATTGTACATTGTATTTCAAGTCATAACGGACCAAGTCCTCGAACTGAAATAGATACCAGTCCCCTGCATCTCGAACTGAAATAGATACCAGTCCCCTGCAGCTCGAACAAAACTTTTAAACTTTTTTTGACTAAAAAAAATACTTAGTGCGGAATTTGTTTTCGGTTATTTGAACTCTGAATTCACTGATGACAATAAACCAAAAAATTGCGATATAGGGACCCCGGGGGGATGGGTACTCCCCCACAAGAGATATATGCATGGGGATGTCCAACACTATAGGGGGGGGGGGTGGTTTTCGAGTTCTAGAGTCATGAATACATTTGCTTCAGTTCTGCGATAGGGTATTCTAATTTCGCATTGGTAAGGGATCTAAACAACCATAACAGATGTAACGCCAGTCACATAAACACGCTAATGCAAATTGTACAGTTAGGCAGGTTTTAATGTATCATTACTTAGGAGTAGGGTATGATTTTTTACTTCAAGGTCTGGGGTAGGATGTAATTTTTGACTTACAAGTCTGGGGTAGGGTATGATTTTTTACTTCAAGGTCTGGGGTAGGATGTAATTTTTGACTAACAAGTCTGGGGTAGGGTATGATTTTTGACTTCAAGGTCTGGGGTAGGATATAACTTTTGACTTACAAGTCTGGAGTAGGGTATGATTTTTGACTTCAAGGTCTGGGGTAGGATGTAATTTCTGACTCAGTTACAAGTCTGGAGTAGGGTATGATTTTTGACTTCAAGGTCTGGGGTAGGATGTAATTTTTGACTTACAAGTCTGGGGTAGGGTATGATACTTTACTTCAAGGTCTGGGGTAGGATGTAATTTTTGACTTACAAGTCTGGGGTAGGGTATGATTTTTGACTTCAAGGTCTGGGGTAGGATGTAATTTCTGACTTACAAGTCTGGGGTAGGGTATGATTTTTGACTTCAAGATCTGGGGTAGGATGTAATTTTTGACTTACAAGTCTGGGGTAGGGTATGATTTTTGACTTCACGGTCTGGGGTAGGATGTAATTTTTGACTTACAAGTCTGGGGTAGGGTATGATTTTTTACTTCAAGGTCTGGGGTAGGATGTAATTTTTGACTAACAAGTCTGGGGTAGGGTATGATTTTTGACTTCAAGGTCTGGGGTAGGATATAACTTTTGACTTACAAGTCTGGAGTAGGGTATGATTTTTGACTTCAAGGTCTGGGGTAGGATGTAATTTCTGACTCAGTTACAAGTCTGGAGTAGGGTATGATTTTTGACTTCAAGGTCTGGGGTAGGATGTAATTTTTGACTTACAAGTCTGGGGTAGGGTATGATACTTTACTTCAAGGTCTGGGGTAGGATGTAATTTTTGACTTACAAGTCTGGGGTAGGGTATGATTTTTGACTTCAAGGTCTGGGGTAGGATGTAATTTCTGACTTACAAGTCTGGGGTAGGGTATGATTTTTGACTTACATGATCTGGGGTAGGGTATGATTTTTGACTTACAAGTCTGGGGTAGCGTATGATTTTTGACTTACAAGTCTGGGGTAGCGTATGATTTTTGACTTACAAGTCTGGGGTAGGATTTCAATTTTAAATATTCATAGATCTGGGATAAAGTCGGAGTTTTGTGCTTAACAGACCAGGATATTTCACGGATATTTCACGGATACTTCATGGAAACGATCGTCTCAGGTTACGTGTCGGTTCCCTGCTAGTAAAATGATGGAAACGAAACATGGTTTACGATGGCGATGTGTGTCAACACTTAAAGAGCAATTAGTTTTTCGATTTTCTCAACGATTGTTGTAAAAAACATACTTCTGCAAAATTTGAATGGAATTCGATAATAAACCGAGAGGAGTTACGGCTGTTTTAATTTAAGGTTATTTTCCTATTTTTTGGTACCCTAGTTTGGTGGACAGGGATGAGACACAGGTAATGATACGTCACCAATACGTCATTTTGTTGGGGTTAATAATAATAATAATAATAATAATAATAATAATAATAATAATAATAATAATAATAATAATAATAATAATAATAATAATGACTTTATTAACGTGTCAATGTATTTAGCTACAATGTGGTAAGCTTATTATTGGGGACACAAAAGAAATTAAAATTAAATTAAATTAACCAAAATAAAATATATCTAAAATGCCTAAAATATAGTAAAATGAAATAAAATACTATGGAATCTATGTACATTAATATTTACAATAATTAAACTAATCTTAAATGTAAACTTAATTTCATATGCATATATATAATGTTTACATGCTGCACAGATTACAGCAGCTGTTATAGTTTCCTACTAGGGCAGCCAGGTCAAGTTTTCTAATTTGGGAGTAGGTAATTCCCGTACCGTTCGACTAAGCTTGGACCATATAAGTGAGCCCTAAGATTTGATAGAGTGTTTTCCGAAACTAATGGTATCAAAACGTGGCAATTCGAAGTCACTATTTCTTAAGTGATAATGCTTGTTGTCTTTTATCGTGAATAAATCCGCAACGCAGCTAGGTGCGAGATCGTTCTTTACTTTAAACATCATTATAGTAATATCTTGTAATCGTCTGTTGTATAGACTAGGTATAGCTTGACACGCTCGAGAAGTTCTTCATAAGTTTCTGTCACTGATTTAAAAACTGCGCGCAGTGCTCGCTCCTGAATACGCTCAATTTTTCTTCTATCTGATGCTTTGCAGGAGTTCCACACAAGATGACAATATGTTAGATGTGGCATTATGGCTGTTTAGTGAAATGTTAATTTAGCTTGACACGGAATAAGGTTACGCAGACGCGTTCGTCCCCGTCCCTTTATTTTTCTGTATATAGACCAAGCAAAAAAAGATGTCAAATTTTGATTTCACAGAAGTCACATGTTTTTTGGTCACCTGAGTTTTTGGCCGAGCGACTTAAAGGGGACAAGATTTGCAATAAAAATTGGGAATTTCGGAACATTATATCTCCGCGAAATTTCATTGTACTACTTTAAAACTTGGCAGAAATATGTTTTTTATAATGTTCTTTTAGAAAATCGAAAAAATAATTCCGTGTAATATGCTCTTTAAGTCTAATAAAAAAAAGAGTGCGGGGAGTTCATATAAGAGATTTAATATACCGGGCCTGGTTCCTCAAAACTCCGATTAAGTTAATCCTGGATTAAGACAAAATTAAGAGACCCATTTTTTTAAAAATAAAGCTTCGTGATGTTTATAAAATTCAGCTAGGTTTTACCAATAAAGAAACTTGTTAAATCCAAAATTCCAGCCCAAACCAAGCTATAGAAGGTAGGAAACAGAGACATGGATTAAAAATTTAATCCTGGATTAACACTAATAGGGTTTTGAGGAACCGGGCCCTGAAAAACAAATTTAGGATATCAACATCTAAACTACGTTATGTTTGCCTGCTAAAATGTACTCTATATTAGTCTCCTTTATCAAAAAAATTCGACTCTCATGATCAAAAGTTAAAGAACCAAAGAGTGGTTTCCGACAGTTTCCCATCAATATTATGAACAGAACCGAAAACTGGTTTCCCCAAATTTCTGAAATCACCAGGCCAGGGTAGCACACTTCCACCCAAAAACTAATAGAGTACATCCCCCCCCCCTCACTCCGTAGGAATTTTAACCACTTAGTATTTACCTTGCGTGGGAAGAACATTGGACAGGTAGCATTCCACAGCTTGGAAGGGTAATGCGAGAAAATCTGTCCTAAAATATTTGGTAAGGAGAGAAAGGAAAATAAAACAACAACAAAAACAAAACTGTATTTAGAAACTTTAGCTAGGCACGTGAGTTTATTCATGTGGATAAACTGTTTGAATCGAGGCTGCGGCGTTATAGTATCACTAAAGAAATGGCATTTGCAAAGTCTGCATTTTAATTGACTACTTCCTCTATATAAGTGTCTATTTAATTTAATAGTTTCCACTGAGCAACACAAGGAAGACTTTTCCTTCCGTTTGTAATATTTTTATTCATCTAACGCTTTTCGTCCACGCTTGGACTTCATCAGAGATAACAAAATAATAACAAAGCACACTATTTAACTGTCAAAAACTAAGGTGGGAAATTGACGTAGCAGCCACAATATCCGTAAATAAAACTTAGTAATGAGTAGGAATGTGCTTCAAAGTACTGAAGGTAACCGATTAACATTTGCGGTTATGGGATAATAGAATAAAATGTAATTTAGTTTGGGCCTCCGGAACAACGTTGAAGACCTATTGCAGCGTCTTATTTTTATATTACTAGGCCCATTAGTGTGTTTGTGGACGAAATTGTTAAACCAGTAATTAGAATGCCAACTGTCCTTAAGGACTCTGGTGAACTTATTCAGATTTTGCAGTCATTAGAATTTCCGTAAGGACTTTTTGTCTGTTGTTTTATCCCGTTTCATTGTTGTGCAAGCTTTTTACTGATTTTACGGCACGTTCATGTAAGGAGCTCAGCAATGTTTGCACTGAAATGAAACTAAAATGAAACCTATTTTCTTATTTAGTTCCCTTATGATTTTTCCACATGATAAAAAGAACTTCAAATGTTGCCTTGGAGATACTTTTTTGTGTTTATAGAATCGACAACGTGTTCGTTAAATTAAAAATTATATGCATTCAATGGGTACTTCTTCAATAATGCTCTTATTATGAGAAATAGCTATTCTTCAGACACCAATCCGTTTTTAATCAGTGTTTGTGCCATTGGCTGGCCCTAAAACAATCTGATTCACTTTTGCCTCATGAATTTAAAATTAAGCATGAATTGCCGCCCATTTGAGTCCGAGGAGGTGTTATTACTGGGTATAAACGTAGCAATGACGCCTAGAATTTTTCAAATTTTGCGATCAGTAAACTGATTGGCTATACTGCCTCACTATATCTATCAACCAATAAGTATTAGTTGAGGTCCACACAAAGCGTTTTCAAAACGATCCTTCAGTTGACTTAAAAATCATAATGAAAAACGCACATCACAGAATGAAACTTACATTT
>JAOBRB020234382.1:0-11795 GCA_027575285.2 Zoanthus pulchellus
TCTCTAATTGTGTCAGGTCACCCTAAGCCTCAGTTTCATGTAGAAGCTTGGTTACCTTTCAGGAACTGTAAAATGGTTTATTCTGTACAGAAAATGTATGGCCTTTGCATCATAACGATGCAGGACGGTCATCTGATCCCGTCCAGTTTCATTAACACACTTAACTCATACATTTTCTTTCAACATATTTAGCTTTTAAAATGTTCATATCTTTGCCAATTTTGGGGCAATTCGTTTTCTGAAAAGCGGAATAGTTATCAATGTCACGCTTGCGTGAAAAGGGTCCGATTAGCGTCTCTTTGTTCAGTATTTCGACAGGATCACTCAAGTTTTATACACTATGTACCTTTGTTAATTAGCTATGCTAAAGAATCAGAATGTGATACGATGACTTCAGCAAAGTTCACCTAGCTATTGAGACAAATATTTAGAATCTAAATCCGTTGTTATAGCCAAACAGTGTCGTGGAATGTATTTTAGCACCATTTAAATATTCGGCAATTTTTGTGAAATGTTTGGTTTCTAGGTCCATTACTATTTAGAATTTTAACACGTACCTTTCTTTTAAAACCTAAAAAATTCTTTTCAACTTAAATATTATGGTAATTGAGTACAAGCATTATTCATTTTTCTCACTTTTATTTTCGCTAAAATTTTGTTCATTAAAAGGTTACTATTTAAAATTATACTTATGTAATTGTACTTTGAGCTCTTGTCATACACATACATACCCTCGTATCATTCCACGAGATATGCAGCTCATAGTTCGGTAGAATGTTTGATCGATGGACATCTTCCAGAGCAATTTGAATGGCAGGTAGAATACCGTTTCCTCCGGTCCACCCCCTACCGGACATGGGGAGAAAGACACCGACGTAAAGAGGAGTCTTGGCACTAATTCTCTGTAGCACTACGCATGCGCAGAAGAGTACTCCTATTTTGAATACCATTGTTTAGAAGGAAGGGTAAAGGAATACGGCGGATCTGTGAAAAGAAGAAACCAAATATATACCTAACTATTTTATCATACTCTGTCTAAGAATCTGATATACGCTGATATTGCAATACTTTGTAAGTTATAGAAAGGAGGGATATTTTAACTAAACAGATAAGAAAACAACAACAGAACTATAATACTAACTATGTCCAATGCTTCACTGCAACCCGTCAACTCACGCCTCAAACATGGGAGGAGAAACAATGAATTAGTTTGTGGAGAGCTAGCCACAATAACGTCAACCGTTAAGATGCTAACTTTTTCTTATATTTATTCTTGGTGTTCTAGAATTTTCGACGCTAGTGCGGGTATGCAGATCCAAAATCTTTAAACAAGTCGTAAGTTGTGCATGTCTTTTTATATAAGAACAACTTTATAAGAACAACGAGGCTCGTATTAGCCAAAATTTAAGAACAATCTCAGACTGAGGCCACGAATATTTATGAAGATATTTTACATAAAGATTTAACATAAATTTAACTTAGCAACATAGTATAAAATACAACAAGTCTCGCGGTGCGTGGTTCGCATTTGTATCGTAACTAAAATATGAGGCGCATAAAGTGCACCATTTTGCAATACCTTGGTTGTTTCAATTTTAGCTAATAGAAAGAACGACAGAAGAAAGAGCAATTTGAGGCTGAAATCACCAAAAAAATTACGAAGAATGAGACTCGGAAAGATTTAATGGTTCTTATAAAAAAAGTGTATACCGCAGTTTTTGTCTTCTTGAAACGAGCCCGCTTTGATTTACTTTTAGTGCTTTTCGCGCTCAGTTCAAATAGTAATTATCGTGAGAAAAGTAAATTTTCTTATTCATCAAATTCACTCAAGTTTTTTTATTCGCTGACTGACTGAACTTTATATTCATATTGCTAGAAATTATGCCAAGAAAAACAAAAACTTAAATTTCTTAGTCCGCGAACAAAGGAAATTAGTCGATAGAAATTGTAATACATAGTGTAATAGTTAGCAAGAAAAGAAGCAAGTGTAGCGACACTGCATTCGATATAGTAATAAATATTGCGTTCAATCTCAACTCTGAACTGGTGAACTGGTGAACTGGTGCACAAACTAGAAGCATGTTACTTAATACAGGTTCGGTTGGGTGATTTCTAAGGGACCATCTGTTGTTAGCAAAACCACGGTTGCGTTAATTCCTAGCATTCTACTAAATTTGATGCGTTTTTTGAAAAATGTTTCGTATAAGACTTATTTCTATAAGATGTTTGTCTTTAGGAACAAAGCTATAGACAATGCTATTTTTGGCCGATTTTAGACCGGAATATTCTTACAATTATTTTTAGTTTCGGTAATATCCGCGAGATTGAATTTCCGTTCAGTTTAAGAACTTCAAAGGTAATATATGTATATATGGCTAAACTCTTCGGATTTAATGTTCTATTGCAATATATGTAATAAGAAATGTTCTTTCAAACGTGCAAACTTACATTCTTAACAAAATTTGAGCCTCAGCGTCATTCTTAAAGTTCGACCAGTTACAGCGTCGATATTCTTATAAAGTATTTACTTTATAAAGTAAATACTTTATAAGAATATCGACGCTCAAACTGGTCGAATTTTAAGAATGACGCTGAGGCTCAGATTTTGTAATATATTCTTATACAAATAAAAGTGTAATACAATTAAATGGCTGGAAGTGATCAATTGCCGAGAAACAGTTTCAACCCAGCAGGGTGGCAGTAAGTTGGGCCTATTCATGGATACGATTTTCATTCATCTTTAAAAAAAGTTACACCTTTCATAAATCAAGTCATGATAAGCAAAATTTTTAACTTTAAAAACCCTTGCGTTCAATGCCCTTAAAGCTCATTTTTCTTCATTGTTGGATCACAAGCAGACACTGAAACAATTCTAAATTCCTTAAATCGGTAAATAATTCGTAAAAACTATGGAATACTTCATGTGAGAAGATTTTGATTACTACAGATAGCACCTTGTGCCTATATTATAAATTAATGTTAGTTTAAACGCCTAGATTTTAACACTGATACCAGTAACTGTAATTGAGTATAAAAATCTGCATCTTAAAGAGACTCGTAGCACTCGCATTGTTTTAAATCGGAAAATAAAGTAAATATTAAAACATTTTTGTAACACCACTTCAAAATACCGACAGATCTACATTGAATGACATACCTCGCCTTGTATTTGTTTAATGCTGGGAGACATTGATTATAACTATTCCTTGTATAAATTTTTTCTTTGTCGCTGAATAATTAATGCCACATAAAACATGTTTTGTATGCAGTATGCCATGCAGTAATGTTACAATACAGTGATAACTGTTCAAAATGAGGCGTGAGTCTGCCAAACGCATATAAAAAGTTAAATCACTAAAACAGAAAGGATTTCATAAGGCCAAATATAAAATATCCGGTCTCTCATCTGCGCCGACATTACCAAAAAGCCGCCGCCATCAACCTTCTTTTATTTTTTCAAAACAAAAAACTCAGAAAATGTTCTAATTCCCAGAGTTAATTACCAACATACCTATCCAGCTCATTGTTATCGATATTAACTTCAACATTTTTTTTCTAAAACTATCTCCGTGAATTATCTATTTTGTAGTTTGTTATTATTTCTTTGTAATTCATTGAAATAGTTGTTATATTGCTGTATTTTACAAGGTCGCATAGATATTTGACTTATATTGCATGCTTCTAGCTGAAAAACAAAGGATAAAAACGCATACCTCGTTTATCCTTTTAGAAAAATTTTGATACTGAGAAAATCTATTTTACTATCTTTATGCAATGACCAAAGTTTTCAATCTGAAGATGATTTAAAAACCAGATGCTTTATTTGCTGGCAAAAAGAAAATTTCCTCGCCGACACGTTTCAACAACATTCTTAACGTGTTACTCGTGTTATGACCACCTTACAGCCTCATTTTTTAGACGTTAAGGGAATCCAGTAATCAAACTAAGTATTAACCTGAGTTGTCTCAGCCTAACGTTTATAAGTCCAAAATTCCAAAGAAATAGATTTAAAAAAATTTTCTCAACACTTGAGGTTGAATGAATAAGGCATTCAAATGAATAAGGCATTCACTTTCACAAACTGAGTTGTTAATCACCCTGTAATCATCAACACACGAACCCCGATTATAGAGAATGTTAACATAAAATTATTTAAAATCACGCATGAAAATGAACGTCTTCGACTTTATGAACAACGATTAAACCATGCGTGCAGGTGTGTTTTTTGACAAAAATTTCATTTAAAAATTACGTTCTATTTTTGTTTATATCTGAATTCATTCAAACATACTGCTATTAGTATTTAACTCTAAGCAACATAGAAAAATTAGAATTGATTTTAATGAGCTAAGAGCAATGTAGTTATTTTGAAAACACCGATGAAAAAAGGGCCAATTCAATAAAAGTTATTTCAGTGCAGTTTTACTTACAAGTTGAAAATATCACTTTTGATTGGATAATAAGCAATAGGTTTGATTTTACCAATCAAATCTTTTGTCATGGTTGCGTGATGAACAAAGTTTAAAATTTTTATAATTTTGCCGAAAGAGTTTTTAATTTTTGCGATGTATGTTATAAAAAGGTAATCAAAAGAAATTATTCCTTCAATGCGGAAACAAATTTACACATGTGCCTATTTTTATTAAGATTAAATTGCATTTCGTACGGGCTCATGCAATTTCAAGTACTTTTTTAAAAGCCACTCAGGCAAACTCTTTCCAAGTTGATTTTCTGTGATTACGTATGCCAATTTTTGTTACAAGCTGTTTTCTTTTGAATCATTTTTAGAAATGAAGCCTTGATATCCTCATTATTATTTAGAACGTTTCACACACTGAGTTGCCAGTCAGTGTATTCGATTCATTCAAAGACAGCATACACTCGTAATTTTTAGATATTTGTTTAACTTGTGAAACAGAGTTCCTATATCGAATGCCATACGGAGACTGTTACACACAACTGCTAGCTTTCTGTGCTATACTTTAATTTAATTAAAAAATGTAAATGAATGAAAAACTTTTGATAATATTTTGCGGTGGGAAATACAAGTCCTCTCCTCCATTCATTTTCGAATTTGTTGTGTTTTTTGAATATCAGGCTTAGGTTTTAAATCAGTTTTCAGCCTTGCATCTATTAATTATTATAGTTTTAAAAAAAGTAAAAGGTGTTTATGTGTGTTGTTCCTTAGTATTTGCAATGTCAAAAATGCGGAAGGTTTTACGAACACCATCAGTTAAAAATGACTTTAAATCTTCTTTTAAAGATATTTTGATCCGGAGTTCAGTTTGAGATGTATTTTTGGGTAATGTTGAGTTTAAAGTAATATATAAAGACTGTATGTCTTTCATTATGTATCTTCGCAGTGTTCTAATGGCGGTATATCAACAAACTTTCAGTGTATTGAGTTTCTTGTTTGTCAAAAACACAAGTTTGAGAATTATTTTTTTTAGAAGTATGGAATCATTGTGGTCGCAATTTTTCGTATCAAAATTTAAAATGATACTGTGTTTTTCTTTCTGGGTGCTGTTATGGTGGTGTTTGATAAAAGTTTGGCCAGATGAACGACTCTGATTATTGTGTTAGACTTAGAGTTTGAATTGAGTTTGAATATTTATGTGATTTTAACGCGTGAGTTACAACTGTTATATCATCTAAACGTTTTCAAACCAACTGTAGCCTACTGACCTAGTTTAACAAGGAAATTTAACTTGTGTCTTAGGAAAACATGGTGAAAGTGTTTTGAAAAATGAAACGAAAAATAACAACACAATAAGGTTTCACATACCATTCGCTAAAAAAATTCGCTCCAAAACTTTTTGCTTCTTCTTGAGATATTGATATAAGAAATGACAGTAGAAAGATTAAATTTCTTCTTTTCTCATATTATTTTTCGGCGAATCACCCGAGCACACCATTAAGTCTAATGTCCGGTAATTAAAAACTTTCTCTAAATGAAAGAAAAAGATTACCGAGTAAGTTTTTAAGTAGCATCTTAATAAAGCTTTTTAAAAAACACTAAATATGATTTTTAAATTTATAAAAAAATTCTTGTTAGACTTCTGACGTTTCAATAACTTCAGAGTACAGTATGTTTGTTCATATATAGAGCAATTTAATAGAACATATTTTGGTTTTATGACGTTTTTTAAAAAAGACATTTACATTGGATAATATGAATTACTAAAACAAGACTTCGTGAATTTAGTCATTAACTCAATTACATGATTAAAGGTAAGAAAACACAAGGCCGGGAATGGTTTTGGACAAATTACAATTTTCGGCTGAAGACTTTCAATAATGACAGAAGAAATTTCACGGCCAAATGTATTAAATTAATAATAATAATAATAGGTCAGCCAGAGTTAATTCCGACTACAGAAAACTTACATTGTATTGAGAAATAAAGTTCAATACTATCATTATCAATATCAAGACAACGCTTTTTTTCACTTCTGGAGAAAGCTGAAAACTGGTAACATTTCAAACCTTTTATCGTAAGTCGAAACAGTTCGAGTTGCTATCAATATTGCTTAAAAAAAATACAACGACCATCCCTGGACCATCATATATCAATATAACTAACTAGGGAGTACAATATAACTAACTAGGGAGTACCCCCCGGAAGTGGGGGCATTATAGCCTATGCAGTTTTGATGTAGACTTTTCTGTTCCTTTTAAATAAACTGGGGAAAACGTGATATATTTAAAGTTTTTAAGGCCAAGTTTGGCAACTTCGACAGTTTTATCAGTTGCGGTACTTATCCAAAAGACCGATTAGTACTGAGGATAAGCTTGAACAAACTGTCATCTTTCTCATAGTGCCAGAAAAAAATTATTAAAAAACAGGTATTTTTAGGCACTGAAGGTGGAAATAATAAAAACAAAAACAACTGTCAGAGCCATACCTTCTCAAAAGATCAACAATATATCAACTTTCACTCTACCTTCTCGGTAAAACGATATTCTTACTGAACTAGATCATTTTTGGAACCATTTAGCGTTTCAATGTAGTTATCAATGACTAAAATATCAACAAGCTGGGAACTTTTGAATCTTGATAACTGAAATTCATCCGGAAACAAACTTCGTTTTGTTATTATCGCAAGTAGGGTTTGTAAAACAGAACTAACAGATCTACAAAAATTGCAGTTTGTATGGCTTTCAAAGCACATTATCTTTTCTTTGTTTAAAATTAATACCCCGATGAATTAAGAGCATATTTAAAGCTACTTCCTGACTTGATTTTAAAAGAAACAAGAAAACAATTTAATATGCAAAATTAGTCACTTCACGCCTCTGCAGCACTCATTAACACAAAATTTCAAGATAGCTTGTCATAAAAACGGTGTGACTATAAAAGATAACACTTTGACAGTTGAATCGGGTCGTATTGCAAAAGCGCCGATAGCGAATAAGGCGATATCTACACATTTACGCTTGCAGAACTAACACCTGTTCCTAACAACTTCGCATTAAGATATTTTTTTAAACAGTACTTGGATTACACTTAAGCACTGATGTTAATTACGAATTGTAGTTTTTGCATTTTAACCCTAAAAAGATCCCCTAAAAGTTTGGATGAGAAACATTTTACTCTGGTGATATTTCGCTACACTTTTCGGATGGTTAACCTTTATAGATAGAATGTTTCATTACAGAAATTCAAGGGTTAAAAGAACTCCCCTCTTTTAATTATGGGATTTTACATTTTTCAGTCTACCTGTAACTAGCAACCGAAAATGCTATAGTGCTTAAGTTTTGTTGAATAGGATGCGAACAGAACCACCTCTTGATTCATAGCTCATCGGTTTCGCAAGCTCTGATGTTTTGGGCGTTTGAATCTTACTCAACAGTTTCACCGCTCTAGGAATGTACGTGTAAGTCATCGATCTTTGACAGTTGAGCGTGTGCTTGACATTCGTAATGAGAGCGCAAGTTGATGTTCAAATTAATAATTTATTTCTTATTTCGAACTGAAGATAAGATTAAGTCTATAAGAATAGATAACGTAATTAAAACGCTTCACTGATAAAAAAAAATACAGTTACGCGCATTTTGCTGTTTTGAATTTTAATTTCATGTTTTTCAGTTCTAAACATCTTCATGCTTCAAATTTTCCCAAACAAGTAGTTATTAGAACCCTTACTTTAAATTAACAATTAAGATTAAATGTGATTAATCGTGATTAATTTCAACATGTTTTTTTCAAGATAGACTAAGTTATTCATAGACCAAGTATATAAGACTCTAAACGAGAGCGAATAAAGTTGTGAAATTAGTAGTAATAAACACGCAGCTATAACGCCACTAATAACGCATTTGCGTTCAGTTTATTTACCAATTCGCCTCATAGCATTAATAGGTCACGTTTTCAAACTTACACTGTTTGAATGAATGAAAATATTTTTCTGTAAATATTTACTGATTCAATTCAACCGATTTCCGCTAAAATTATTGTGAATTTGCACATTGGTGTAGTTGTAAAAGTTTGCGTAGTTGGTATGATCTCTGCTTTCCAACCACAATATCCTCAGTTCGAGTTTGACTCTGCCAAGATTTGAATATTTGAGTGATTTTCTTTTTCCGCCGTAACTACAGAGCCGTAGCCAGGCTGAGGCAATTGCCTCCTCTGATTTTCACTGACACAAGTAATGAAAACTCAGGTAATAGAAGACCAGGTTCCTACGTTCAAGGCTTTACATCATATTTTTCTATCTTGCCTTCTCTGTTTTCGAGGTCTGGCTATGGCTCTGAACTAACTCTACTTTCCATCCTACCGGGGTAAAAAATGGGTATCAACGTTTGGTCTGGGAGCTAACCTGCGATGGATTAATGTCCCGTCCAGGGGAAGTCAAAGACTCTTAACCGCCTAACCTTACAGAAAGCAAAGAAGGCCAAGCCCCAGCCTGATAGGCCTCCTGGCCTGTAAAGAATGTGGCTGAGTTTAGTGCCGGTCTAGGTTTTGGATCGGGAATAGGGGACAAGTTAAGGTGGGGGTTAGGAAAACGTTAAAAAACATTAGAATGTTAAAAACTCAGAAGACGTTCAATTGATCTCAATAAAAAATCAAGATTACATGCAATTTATAATGATAAGTTGCACACTTACCTTTCAATATGTACAGCAGTCCATTACTTGAGTGTTTTAAAAATGTCTTTCCATAACGTGATGTAACGCTAAAGCCAAGCAGACTAGCAGAACAGAGTCAAATGGTTTGGAAACTTAATGATTCCCTTTGTTCCATGTTATTGTTATCTTGTTCCCTATTGAAATATGATGTTCACCGTGCACAAATAACACAAGACTTTGAGATGTGAATGAGCAAACGACCAATAAACACACCTAAAACAAAAGAGCCTAACCGTGACCGTGCACTCAACATGAACCAAAGAAACATTGTAACCTTCTTTGTAGTTTGCTAAGTTTCCCAACCAGTCTACTCTAACAACTTTGAGCCAAGGAGAAACTGTTGATTTTCAAGGACAACTTGAAACCGCCAACCTCTTGTATTTTTATTCATAACTAAACCATACACCCAAAAACTGATAATCTAAAAAATGCAAAATACACAAGGACAGGATGTACTGCATTTTTTGCTTAAACTCAGAATTGGCACAAACCGCTCGAAAAAAAAAATGCACTATGCAACTGATACAATTCCAATAACTCATCAGACATTATAAAGCGTTGAATAAAAGAATGAAATGATGAACAATGCAGCCTATACTAAGTTCAGATGTTTCGGTTTCTCGACAATGTTGATGTCTTTCTAAAATATGATAAATTTGAGCACAATAAAATAATATTTGAATAATGAAAAAAAAATCTGCATGTGTTCAGTTCTCTAAGATACCAAGAGAATCTGATCGGTATCTGAACTTATTCATCACAAGATCTTTTCAAGTTTCCTTGAAAATCGGTAAAGGTCATCAATAAATCTTTGATTGGAAACATGAACCAAGGTTGAACTAAGCTTATTTTCTTCAAATTTTCAGAAAAGATTGATGAACATGAAAAATACAAAGTTGTGTACTTACTGATCGCTCTGATGGAAACATTTGCGCATTTAAAAACACAATTTCTGTTTCGTGGAGCTGAGGGAAGGTTTTGGGTTGACAATTTAATGATTTAAGATACCAAACGTATATGTTTTAAAAACGCCATATCGAGACGGTTTTAAAATTAAATGTTTGCTTTTCTTTCAATTGATCGGCAGTTTCGTAGTTTTTGAATTACACTGTCATATATACATTTAGTTTACAACCATTATTCTGTATTAGACCTGACACTTCCACCTGTTTAAGTCACAAAATCGGATGACTCTGTGAGAGCAGTGCAACCACTAATGCTTAGATTTGCATCAGACCCAAATCCAAACGAGGGAAAAACGAAAGCGACAAGGTCTTGCGGTTTTTATATTTTTCAATTAAAAGACACTAATCACTGTTTATGTAAAATAATTACTGACGCACAAAAAGTTGTTAGGATGAATCTATAATGTGATGAATGAAGACTTTCAAATTATGTTATGCGAATAAGAGGAAGATACGATGATTTGGAATAGACGCTTCTGATAAAAAGAACTTCTCCTAGTTGAAGAAATTTTGACCATCACTTCAATTTACCATTTTAAAATCAAACATATTTTCATTTTATGTTCGAACTATATAAAATTTGATGTTAGGTTTTTTGACTTTGAAGTTAACCAGTTACCGCGCAGCATTGCTTTAATTTGCGTGTCAACTATCTTCGTGGTAAGAATATGGATATTATTCTTTGGGCCTGTTTGGCACGGAATGAAGACCTTAAGACCAAAATACTAGTAGCCGTAATGTTATTATTAGTTGTAATAACTTTTTAATGCTGAAAAGCTAACTTGAAACGAATACAAATGTAACTACCGCCGAGTTAGTAATGTGACTAGCCGCCGTCTGGTTAGCCCAGTTGGTAAGACGCCAGTCTATCGTGCGGGAGGTTTCGGGTTCCATTCCCGGGCGGACCAACACTCAGGGTCTTAAAATAATTGAGGAGAAAGTGCTGCCTTTGCTCTAACATCTGCAAATGGTTAGACTTTCACGTCTTCTCGGATATCGGGGATTATATCTGTGTGTGTTTGTGTGTTGTAATGTGAAAGGTCTCAGTCCACCTTAGAGTGGTAAAGATGGTGTCACCAATTAGTGGGCCTTTGGCCGACTAGAAAGACTTGACACCTTAATAAAGTCGTTATTATTATTATTATTATTATTGTTATTATTATTATTATTATTATTATTATTATTACTATTATTACTATTATTATTATTAGTCGAGATTGTGACTTAACAGTCTATTCACTCTTTTGTGCGGAAGGCTTGGGTGCGTTACCCGGCCGGACTGACCACCACTCAGGGTCTCAAAATAATTGAAGAGGTGCTGCCTTTGCTCAACATCGATCTGCAAATAGTTAGCTTTTCACATCTTCTCGGTTAAATACATTCTACTGTAGGCGCTTGGCCTATATCTGTGTCTATTGTGAAAGGTCTCCTGCCTCCTTTGACTGAGACTGAGAGAGGTAGATAAATACAGTAAAAAATAAAAAAAGTAGTGTCCCCAATTAGTAGGTCTTTAGCCAGCTAAGTGTTTTACAAACTGGTACTGGACTCAACATAAGAGAAGACCTGTAATCACTTTTTTTCAAGCTTATTTCTCCTTGTTCGCTTTCATCCTTTAATGCCAATGCAACGAGCCAGCCGAGCGAAGACGCGAGGCTGGCGAGGCGGCAGCATTATAGAGCCGTGCGAGGTATTGATATAGGC
>JAOBRB020234604.1:0-11794 GCA_027575285.2 Zoanthus pulchellus
CAGCCCCCAAATATTTAAGAATGTTCAGCCTCGTCCAAACAAAGACGTTCTTAAAAAACAGAGCGTTCTGCCTTTAAGGTTGTAGTTAGAAGCGCATTGAACATTGTGACTAGGACGGCTTATTTAAAAAACCTTTTCAGTTCCAGTGAGTTATCAACATCCAACTTCTCTGAACATAACACATACAAAATAAAACATTTGCTAATGAGAAATTGAGAACTGATCAAACAATGCAAACTGCATAAGATAAAAAGTGAAATTCTCTCAAACTTGGTAAATACAAAGTATGAGAACAAGTTGGGAGAATTTGAGCTATACAACTGGGACCGACACATTTAATTTGCTGGAATCAATAAATGATAAATCGAGGCCGTTCCTAGGAATTTTTGTCTGTGGGGGCAAAGTTCGCTGATATGTGGTCTCCAGTAAACAGATGGGATTTCTGTAAAAAAATGCTGCGATTTAATTTTTAATGATTCGTTTTTTATCGTTTAGTTTTTGTTGTGGCCGCTGTCGGTGATGTTTGACGGCGCATGTTTTCTTGCACAAGATGGCGGTGAATAAAAAGTTTTCATAATTGTTTGTATCTGGCCGGTGTCAAGAGGGAAGAAAGAACTACATTTACAATGTAAGTTTTACTTTCAAAAGCTTTGTTTTGCACTGTTTAGTTTTTCTTGATGTTGCATCAGAATTTTATCATTGTTTATGTTAGGTCTCACCGATTTAAATTTCAATAAATTGATGTCGCGTTGAACAGTGGACTTTACCTTGCATACCGTCGCAATTTTTAGCTGGACGTTTTTTCTTCACCCCAACATAGAATCTTGCATTGCCTCTGAAATCTTAGGCCGAAACAAATCACACTGATTCTGTTTTATAACCTTCCTCCCAGGGTCTTTTTCTCCAACTCTGAGGACACGACCCCGGGAACGAGGTTGGGTGGCTTAGGTGGACAAACACTCAGGTGGGAGCACTGGGTGCACGTGCACATCCCCCCCCATCCTTTGGAGCAAAAGGCCCGCTTTTGATATTAATAGCAAGAAAGAGTCAACTATATTACTTATAGGTCCGTTTTGACTCGATGTGCACCCTCCTGGTAAATCTTCTGGTAACGGACCTGATATTGTACTACTTAAAATAGAAATACCCCTTTCATAGAAACGTAAACCTAGCAGTTTTTAATAGTAAATTCAAACAAAAAACTTTAAAGAAAATTGTGCTACATTTGAACAGTTGCAAAAGTTTCAGTATCTTCCCTAATATCAGACCACGGTTACGTGACAAAGTATACGCGCACATTCTTTACAAAAATCCAGTTTTGGGTATTTTATTTTGATCTTTTGAAAATTTGTTTACTTTTTTGCTTTATTATCGCGCCGTTTAGCCCTTCATCTACCGCCATTTGGCTTTTACTTCGTGAAATTTGAACCAATCAAAAGAATTATAAAGCTTACCACAACCGTATTTCGGCCAATCAAAAAACCTCATTTAATTCTGTTTCCTCTACACTAAATAACACTCACTGACTCAGTAATATCAAACCATTTTGACGACAAAATGCTTTTTTACCCCATCAGAGTGATGAAGGTTGAGTACTGTGTTTTTGTACGCTGCCTTCACACATTCTACCAAGTAAAACAGGGCTTTAGCCTAAGGTTGCGAATGAAAAAAATACACGTTTTGTTTTTTAAGAAACTTCTTTACCCTTGAGTCTCGAAAGTTTCTTAAAATTTGACCCGAATTAGCCCTGAAAGTTTCTTAAGGCTTTCTTAGTTTCTTGAACACTTTATCCGAGAAACAGAATAAGTAACAAACTTTCAGGATCCATTTGCTGTTTGTGTTATGAAAATAAATCAAGTTGTGGAGCATTTAAGAAAAGATGGACGATTTGTAAGACCTATTTGCTATTTCTTACGCGCCAACCAAGACAATCGATGCGTCGCGAAGATAACAGGCAATCCTGTGAATCATGGAGATGGAAAGGGCATGAAATGAAAGTGTCATGCATTTTGAGAATTATAGCGCAATAGCACTTTATAGATGTACTGAGGAATGAATTAGGAAATTAAAGAAATGCCGCCTTTCTCAAGTTCCGTGTCATTTTTCCTGCTTTTCATATTTAGGCAAGTTTCTTGACTCATGAGAGTTTAGCCCTATAAAATTAAGAAGAAAAAGCACGAAGACTTTCATGTAAGCCATCAAAGATAAATTGATGTTCGACGTTTGCTAGAACTCAAATTAATAGCCATTGGCTTGGGATTTCAAAGGGTCTAGATATTAACAAACTCACAATAAAACTTAAGAAAATGCAGTGCCACAGTTTTAATACTATACCGCATGCTTCGGCAAGTCTCTTGCTTGGGATTCCTTGATCGACCTTTCAATGGTACCAATTTTTGGCGCAGGCCTATTTGAATGCATTATCTCGCTCAGTCGCGTCTTATGCCGTTCACAAATAGCAGTCGCACACCTCATGCATCCATAGTGTGTTGTATGAGAACAGACCAATTTTAATGGTGCTTGCAAAACTTTTTACCGGAAAAGTCGGTTTTAGAAATTGTAAAATGTCTTCTACAAATAGCTGAATTAAAATGTTCGTACCTGTTGTCGTAGTTGGCTTCTTTTTTAGTGTTTGTTTAATTTCTTTTCAGTGCAATTCAAGTTCTTTACATGAATGGAACGCACAACCTATTGTAGTGATACACGAATAATAGTAAACATACCAGATTCATAATTTCATGCAGGGGAACCTTGGTGGTAGCTAGCAAGAGGGGTGGGGGTGGGGAAGAAGGCAGATGCCCCCCAAATATTTTTTCAGTAGCATTTCGAATCAAAGAAATACGATATTTTTTGTAAGAATGTTAGTGCTCTCTTAAGACTTCAGAGGACTCCCCCCGTCCCCCTACCCCCTCCCGCTACTGAAAAACCCTAGCTACGGCCATGGGAACCCAGTCAGTTCTGTTTAAAATCATCTCATAACATATTAGTCAAAAACTTAAAGTTTTTCAAGCAAGCAAAACTTGTGTATTAACAGGGGGAGGCTTTGATACAATATGTACGTGTTTTGCAATGCCGAGGCAACACACTACACATTTGGATACAGAGTTTAAACTTAAAACGGACTTTAAACTTAACTCATATCATGGTTTTTCATTTTAGTTTATACCTAATGGATTCCAGTAACTCGACTGAAAATTTTGTTATATGGCTTTTGCGAGTCTTTTATGACTGTTCGACGACAAGCATGCTGAATATACTGAAAAATATCCGGCAAAAATTCACCGACCGCAAAAAACAATCCAAACTTCTTGACGCCTTACACTTGTAACTTTTTTTCTGAGAGTGAATCATCGATCGAGTTACAGTCATGTTTCAAACACATAAAAGATTATGAAGAAATAGAGGAATATATTACACACTGGCGCGAACACTACTTCGAGTGGTAAAAATATTTCACGAGTGAGCGCAGAAAATGAGTGAAATATTTTTTTGCACACGATAAGATAAAGTTCATACATGTTCAAGACAACGTGTAATTTTCTTTTTATTACATAGATATAGATATGAATGTTTCGAAAATAGAAAAAAATAAACAAAAAAGACGGGAAAAAACAAGGGAATGACGTCAACGATATCTTCACTGGTGAGGATATGGAAAATATGTCACTCGTATCCCGGATGTAGTTTTATATGAAACATACGAGTGGAATATTTTTCAGTAAAACACACATGTAATAAAAAGGATTATTTGCATACTAACTAAAAGAGTTCTGAACAGCAATAACCAACGTAAGAAGGGATAAGTTGTGCATGGCAGAATAGTCAATTGCCCATGCAGCTTCCATGCTCTATTATTTACGTTTCGCTGGTTTAGTGCATGCCGGCCACCATCAATCGTTGATGTATTTTTACCGATTGTCTAGTTTGCTCAAAGAATACAATTAAATTCATTTTCATTTAAAACCATAAGTTGACTGCGAGTGTTTTGTCCTTATTCCATACAAGCTGAAGTCTTGGATACCAACTAGGCACAACGGGGAATTGTCTTAAATTGTGGAAAAAATTTTAATTGGAAAAATTTGAATGTCTGCATACATTGCAGTATTTTTTATTCTTTTTTTTAAATCATAACCAGATGAATGGTGATTATGCTTAGGCAATCAAAACATCACTAAATACTCAGTCCATTCACCCATCATTCAACATAAAGACGTCATGGTAGTTTGGTTATAAACACGAAAGATTAAGCTAAGTGGTTTTTGCCCACAAGGCGTTGGTCAGACATGGAGTTGCAGACAGTGATAACGAACTGTTTTCCTGCGGTTTGACATTTCCTTTTCCTTTAGGGAGGCTTGCTGTCAAAATGAATCTCGTTACAAAACGTTTTAAAATGTTTCTTCTGACGTAAGGAACCGATAAAATACAGCTCCAGAGGAAATAACTTTGACAAGTGCTTCCTTTCCCAATGAAGTGATGACGCAAGAATAAAATCCAGTCATCATGACGTCTTGAAGATATTCACGCTTGTTGTATACAAATCATAATCCAACAAGTAAACCTGGTTTATAATTTTTATTGTATAAACTTCCTCACAAACACCGGGTAATATATAGCAATTTTAGTTTATTATATATATATAGCTCTTCTAACTACTTTACTGTTGTATGTTACTAATGATGGGAAGCGACTTGTCGAAACATTTTAAGTTTTAAATTTTTTTTCATTTTACCGAAATTTACTGTATGTGTATGATAGGCCTTAATTTTGGCATGAATTAAATCGGCTCTTATAAAAGATTTTTTTCCTTAGCCATTTTCATTTCAGTTCAGATTGTTTAAAATTTGTTCTTATTTTCCAGACAATTTGAGCCTTTCTGTTCTCATTACGCTCGCTCTCAATAACAAAGATGCCACTACAAAAACTTATACACAAGACAAACATTTTAGGATAATTAAAATTAGTATATACTATGCTAAGGAGTGAATAGTACTTTTCGCGCATGCTGATTGGCTAAATCGGAGGTGATTAGCCGAGACTATTCACCTCTGAGCTGTGTGAAAACAAAACAAAATGGCTTTCCGTTTCACTAAAGGGATTTTAAAATATTCCAGGACTGCTAACAAATCTTCAGTACTTTTACAATAGAAAGCTTATAAAGCACAACAGATATCAGTGTTGACACGGAGGAAAATCAGAACTTAATTCTCAGCAGATATTGCGTACTGACCTGAACACGTCATGCAGTCGAGTTGAGAAGCCGGTTTTTTGTTTCCTTGTTTGTCTAGCAAAACTACGATTCGATTGACGATTGCGAAGTGTTATCATCACAGGAGTATAGCTTCCACCACAAAACAAATTGACAATAAATCTTTGTTTAAGTAAATAACTTAGAGTTACTTTATCTTTGACTGTTGCTCCAGGTTTTAAACATACGTGTAACCAACTTTACTATTTAAATTTTTTGGTTACAACTGGGATCTTCAAATTTAGTTTTCGCGCCATTTTTACACTGCTTGCGTACGCGTACGCGCGCTTCTCAAGGTCAATATTCGCGCCAAAAACGCCTTTCACGATCCAGTCTACTCATGCAGTCACGAAAAAAATGTTTCGGTGCTTAAAATGGAAGTGAAGCATAAAAAATTAACTTTTCTCCCGTTTAAAAATGTACGCATAGTATAACAAATAAGTGAAGTTTTTATAGCTGTAAGCCGAGCTGTTCAGAAAAATTTGATTTTTTGTAACGAAGAGACAAGATTTGATAGGCGTCTCGTTATGTGGTGTCAGCTTTAGTTACGATTTTAAAATCAGGTTAACCCTTTCAGTCCCAGTTATATTGTTAAATTCTCCCAACTTGAGCTCATACTTTTCATTGAACAAGTTTGAGAGAATTTTGCTTTTACTCTTCATTAGTTTGCTTCGTTTGATCAATTCTCATTTTCTCATTACTAAACGTTTCATTTAGAGAAGTTGTGTGCTGATAACCGATTGGGACTTGAGGGGTTAAGACGAGGAAAAAACATGGTTACTGTGCGGCTTTTGGTTGGCAATAAAGAAAAAACATGGTTACTGTGCGGCTTTTGGGTGGCAATAAAGAAAAGCAAACTTCGCAAGACGTAGATTGCCCCAAAAATATAAAATGTTCGAAATTGTCATATTTATGCTCTAAATATGGTAACATATGTCATAACAAAACTCCCGACAATCAATCTGCGACCACAGGATCAAACCTTTTCTTGAGAGTTTTTTTCGTTTCTATAATGAAGAGTAATGTACTACACAAAAAGATTCAAACAAAAATATAGGTTAGGTTTAGTATTTTGTTCTTCAAGCTCTTTTATATACAGTATGAACAGGTAATATTATAAGTCTGACAAGATACACACCTTTTGTTTTATATTAATACTTAACAACAATATTGAGACTGGAATTGGCCAAACATTAAGAATATTTTAGGAATAATGCCGAGGCTCAGATTTTATTAAGAATTTTCCTTGTTTGAAAAAACATTACTGATAACATGGGGAGTCAGGTTGGTGTAGTGGTCATCACTCGCGCTTCCCACCTCTCCCACCTCTCCCACCCGGGATCGACTCCAGGGGTCCGCTTGTGGGCGGAGATTTGTTTATCTCTATCTGATTCCGAGGGTTTTTCTCCAGGTATTCCGGTTTTCCTCCCTACTTGACGCTGTGCTCCGAAGTCATGCATGGTCCGTATAGCGGCAGCCAGGGGCGCCTATATATATATATGCTCTCGGTCCGACCTCGTTGAGATGCGCTGCCTCTGTACTTTGAGGTGGTGGTGAGTGCGAGTCACTATTATTATTGTTATTATTATTATTAATATTATTATTATTTTTAAAACATGTAATGAAAGTGCACTTTCATCCCAAATGGCAAAGCCATATACAAGTCTACTACATCTGAAACTCTTCGATGGCACCATGTTATTTAAAAGGAATAAAATTGAATACGGCCTACAAAGAACTCATCACTCTTGTAGAGGAATATTAAAAAATATTCCAGAAACTAGAAGTATTCGAAAGAATATCTTCAGTCTAAAATCGGCCAAAATCTAAGAATATTGAGCCTTGGCCAGAAAAACAATATTCTTAAAAAAAGAGTATAAAACATAAGGCCACAAACAAGGTTTTAGCAATTTCAGTAACTCACTAGGTAAAAGGATAAAAACCTTAGATGGAAAGATAGTCTCTTTGATTTTAAGTTGTAAGATGTTAGTGGACTGATCTACGATTGAAAGACATATAAAGTGTTTGTATAAGAGCCTGTACTTTGCTGGGCATGAGGGTTGAAAACTATTTTTTCGGGACCAACCCTCTCAGACAGCATAAAAAGAATAAAACTCTGTCGAAAATATGCTTTGATGATCATTTACTTTATTCTTTGAATTATTACTTTTATAATGGAGTAGAGTTTGTGGACATTTACGGCCGTTGAGAGGGGAAGGTGGGGGGGGGGGGGGGAAGTTGTGTGCGCACCCGCCGTACTCCCCCAAAGTACGGGCCTGGTTCGTTTTACATTCGTTTTACATTCGTTTTACATTCTTATTCATAAATGTATCTATTAGGTTCAGACCGTTTCCATTATTATCATAACACTATAAACTTCAATCGAACAACTCCACCATGTAATAATCCCAGCACCACTCCTACGACATCTGAACCTTCGGAACTTAAAATTGTCATACAGGTTTAAACAGACAATGAACTGTTACAAAGTACCATCGAGAAGATCGTAAATCGGAGCATAATCCATACAATAAACATTGGATACATCAGGAAACCGTGCGTGACTTATCCTTGTATCTGTTCTCCAAAGTACTCCAAAGAATTCTAGGTTATGTCGCGCGGTCTAGTTGGTCGTTGAGGATTGCTTTTTACTCTATCAACTATCCATTCAAGACCATATTCTATACCTTCCCTGGAATATAAAAGTAGATTTGTAAAACATATTTTGGCAAAGCTAAATTTAAATCTGAGTTGTAAAACTACTAACACTTTGAAATGATTTTGCATATATAACAGGTGATAGAAGCAAAGAGACCATAATCAGAGATCTATGTATATCTAATTTTACAAAAATTGGCCAACTCTAAGTCCAGCCTTTACGACTTGTTCTTGTATAGCAATCACAATAAAGGAAAAGAAAGGAATATAACAAGTTTTGCAGCCTATTACAACGGGTCGTGTACCCATTAATAAATACCTCCATGCATTTGTGTTCTACATGTAATACTAAGTACATGCAGCTATTCAAAGTAGGCTGCACTAAGACCATGGTCGGATATTAGGGGCTTTTTACAACGAAAGCAGGAAAGTAAATGGCGACAGCTCTTAAAAACACATTTCTGGTTCGCTCTTAACTTACTTGTGCGAGCTAAACAAATACTGCCGGAGAACGTTTTCGCTGTTACGTCATCGTACTAACCCTAAAAGAGGACTTTTCACGTTGCAATTGCAACGACAATTACGTGAAGTTGCTTAGATTGATGCATTCCAACGTGCAGTTATTATTCTATGCCATCCTCGTTGCTTAAGGTCTTAATTGATTAATTTCACCATAAACAAATGATAGCTTCTACGTTGACCATTAGCAAAGCATAATAAAACCAAAACAGCGCACGTTAATGGCAATGTATCTATGCTTGTGGTTATCTTCTGGCCACCATCCACAAATGCTATCCTATAGCCTTTACTCACCTTGCAAGTAATAATTGCGACAGGTGCGTGACACTAAATAACCATTGACAGAAATGACTTACTGCTTACTTAATCGTCTTCGACCGGGGGTACTGTACATAAGGCAGGTAGAAACTCTTGATTTTAGTTTATTTTTATCTTTAAATTTGCAGTTTGTATACAGTCTCCTAAGTAGGGTGATAACTAAAACTACTAACCCATTTAAGACAGATGCAGGCTGTACAAGGCAATCCATTCTGTCCATTCTTGAAGACGTCTTATTGAAAACTTTCTTAACAGCATCCACGTCCAAAGCACCCTAAATATTAATTATCAACTATTATTAAATCAGGGAGGGCGTCTAGAGATACTGCAACAACTGTTGTTGTTGCTGCTGCTGCTGCTAATACTATTACTACTACTACTACTGCTACTACTATTGCTGCTGCTGCTGCTGCTACTACTATTACTACTACTCCTATTGTTGCTGCTGCTGCTACTATTACTACTACTACTACTACTGCTGCTGCTACTACAACTACTACTACTACTACTAGTACTACTGCTGCTGCTGCTACTGCTGCTGCTACTGCTACTGCTACTGCTGCTACTACAACAGCCACTGCTACAACAACTACTACTACTACTACTGCTGCTACTGCTGCTGCTGCTACTACTACTACTACTACTACTACTACTACTACTGCTGCTACTACTACTACTACTACTGCTGCTACTACTACTACTATTACTACTACTATTGCTGCTGCTTCTACTACTACTATTACTACTACTGTTGCTGCTGCTTCTACTACTACTATTACTACTGCTGCTGCTGCTGCTTCTACTAATACTATTACTACTGCTGCTGCTGCTGCTACTACTACTACTACTACTACTGCTGCTACTACTACTGTTGCTGCTGCTAGTACTACTACTATTACTACTACTGTTGCTGCTGCTTCTACTACTACTATTACTACTACTGTTGTTGCTGCTTCTACTACTACTATTACTACTGCTGCTGCTGCTGCTACTAATACTACTATTACTACTGCTGCTGCTGCTGCTACTACTACTAATTAACTGCTACTACTTAGTTCTACTTTAGGGTGGCTTCAGTGAAAATGCTCTTAAGGAGTTTATCACGCAGCATAGTTCGCAACTATGTCTTTCGTGATAGTGACAAAGCCTGTTTGCGTTGACCTGCAGGGATGGCACTTGCAATCAGTTGATAATTATTGCGAGTAAATTCAGTTTTGTTGCATGCAATGTTGCATGCAACGAAACCCATCAGTGGACACACGCTGCAACACGCTGCAGTTGCATAAAATGTTGCATCGTGATTCAGCGTCTTTGTTTTCAGCTGTTGATAAGCATTTTTTGAATTCTAGAACTCAAGTTGATAGAGCTAGAGATTTCTGAACCATCAATCAAAGTTATGAAGAATGCACTTGACGTACTTCCATATCAGTTTAACATATAATTATATAATCATTTTTTTTGAAACATAAAGTCTGTACCTTAATGTCCTGTTTGTTTGCTAGTACCAGCAGTGGGGCACCTTCAAGTGTTTTGTGTCCTATAGCATGGTCTGAACAACAAAGACATATTTTGAAATGAAATTATGAAACACTTTTAAAAGAGCCTACCATTTCCAACACTATTATTTTAGCAAGACAAAACACAAAAGCTCAAGGACGGCAAATTCAGAAGGCTGTTCAACTGTCCAAGTATAAAGAACCGGTACTCTCCTTTTGCTATTAAAAAATAACAAGAAACTGAAATATCTCAGAATGTAGATACACTTTACCAAAACAAACAATTTCTAAAGTCTTCGCTGACATAGTTTCTTGGCAATTTGTTCTTCTTAATTCAGGAACACATTAACAGCTTACATTTGATAATCTCTACACAGATAAATGCAACTTAGAGAGACCACGGTGTAATTATATAAATTCATGTGTCATTGATAATTTCTTATTTCAGGCTTGATGGGATTATAGTAACTGTAATTGTAGGGTCAGTAGATTATTTCTTGCTGCAGCTACAGCCTTTCTCAAAATAAATTTCAATGGACAATCTTACGTTACAATGCTCATAGAATCTGAGTCGGTATAATACAGTATCTAACTCTTATTGAGACATTTCTAAGTGAATTTACCATAACTGTGAAAGCCAAAGATAAACCTGCATGTGTATGCTTTAACAAGAAGTGATATGCTACGTGATGGTGATGATGATGATGGATTGACTCATCGGTACGATGAATATCCGATTCTCAGCCAGTTAATGTCTGCTATGACTAATAACACCGATTCGCGAAGCACAAATTTGCTAACAGTCATCGCAGATACAATGCGAGTCACTTAAAACGTGTATGGCAATAGGAGAGGCAATGGCAATATGGCGGCGACGGCGATGTACATTGAGCCTGGAGGTTCTCGCATCTTCGAACAACTGGCATCCCCGCAAATCCTGCGCTAATGAACTCGTGCGATCATGCAAAATACAATGAAAACTAATACAACACCAGGTACAAATCATCATTAGCGTACGAACAGCCTCTACCTACATACTTTTTTATAATATCCAATATTTATGTAAAAGGTCTAATAAATTGTTCTCCGACTCTTAATTAATCAAGTAGATTTTAAAAAGTTTACCGAACACGTTGTGTGACTCTTCCAGTCGCTTCTGGTCACTTGAATCAATCACGTAAATGACTCCGTGACATTCATCGTAATACTGATGATAAAAAAACCCAACTTAAAAGAAACTACAACAAGAACAGAATTTAACAAATTTTATTACATTTTCAACCTCGAATATTGCGTTTCTAGCGTTTTGATTGGTTCACTCAATCTCGGTTATCAACTCATATACCGAATCACCATATATGGAAACTAACAAAAAAAACTTGTTTCTCAATTTATTAAAAGCTTTTTAGCTATTTTCAAGTATCGAAAAGTTCGGAAAACTAATGAATTTAATAAAACAATTATTCCATTCGCGCTTGTTAGATATGAGATGATTATAGCCAACTCGGCGCTGCGCACCTCGTTGGCTATTTACCATCTCATATCCAACGCGCGCTCT
>JAOBRB020234714.1:0-11793 GCA_027575285.2 Zoanthus pulchellus
ACAGAAACCTGAGGTAGGTAAATGAGTACCAGCGTCTGCTGGGAGCTAACCTGTGATGGATTAGTGTCCCGTCCAGGAGGAGTCAAAGGGTCTCATCCGCTTAACACTGCGGAATTGGGAGATAAGCGCCGGCCAAATGGGCCACTAGGCTTGTAAAAGAATTTAGCCTTTTTAGCTTATTAAAAAGAGCACAAACGAGGACCATGTCTCTGACTATTTAAATAGATAATTAAACAGTTTTGGTTGTACAAACTTAAAAAATTAGTAACGATTAGGCAACTTGGCACAGTAGCATTCAAAACAGCAAAATGTGTTAAAGAACTTATAAATTTTGATAGAATTTTAACATGTATTTAACAATTAGACCTCGAGGACGAACGAATGAACTACGAGTCAATAGTCCACGAGGCCGTGGTGACTGAAAGATTCCTTAGACACTCATACGTGATACATTTTCACTTCCGTATATGCTGAAGTACTGAAGCTCGCTTTGCAATTGGTTCAAAAATAATGTTCTTCAGTTTCAATATGTTTTTAGCCTGAGTATCAGGCCTTCCGAGGAGTAGAAATGTAGTTCAGTAAGTAGGTAGGTCAGTAAGTAGGTAGGCCAGTAAGTAGGTAGGTCAGTAAGTAGATAGGCCAGTAAGTAGGTAGGTCAGTAAGTAGGTAGGTCAGTAAGTAAGTAGGTCAGTAAGTAGGTAGGCCAGCAAGTAGGTAGGCCAGTAAGTAGGTAGGTCAGTAAGTAGGTAGGTCAGTAAGTAGGTAGGTCAGTAAGTAGGTAGGTCAGTAAGTAGGTAGGTCAGTAAGTAGCTAGGTAGGTCATTAAGTAGGTAGGATCGTGTTGTGTTGCGCATAAATATGAATGAAGACATTTGTCATACAAGAGATTTTGGAATGATTAAACATGCATGAATATACGTGTTTCATTTGGGGCAAAAGTAGATATATAGGTAGTAATATGTTGAGAAACGGTGCGTCTGTGTTTTTACTGTGCTCGTAAATTCACAAGGTCAATAAGATTTCAACTAGAAACATTGTCACTTTTTTTCGGCTTCAATCTGAGCTAGGTTTTATATATGCTCTAACTAATTTACCGCTAGTTAGTTTTCTTTTTTCTATATACTGAACTGTTCTAATTTTCGGCTAATCTAAGGATCATTGCATGTTCGTACAAAAAATAGCGTGTAATCTCATCGACAGCATTTGTCGCTTTGGATCCGATCGCTTTTGAATGCACCAGATTTTTTTTCTTTCTCTCACACTCACACACTTCTAATTGATCTCCTGGATAGAACAGTGTTTGATAAGCGAGATCGCATTCACACCGATCGTACGAGTTTCAGTCTTTTCCGATCGCGATAGAAGTGTCTCCATAGTAAAGTAACGGGTTGAAAGAGGCCATACGCACATTTGTACGGGTTGTAACGCACAAAAGTTTGTTACCTTGTCGATAATATATGCAATCGCTAACCAATAAGTGATTCATCATGCCGAAATAAGAGAGTCGGTCCGGTCAATTCCGACCAATCACATGTGATATTGCAACGAGACACCCACGTGTGTTTTATCCATGTTGCCAAGGAGATGTTCGTTCATGGGTATAGAATTTTGACCATTGAAAAGAGAACTTAATTATTGCACGATTGACTCGCATGCGTTATAGTTTGTGGTTTCTACAAGTTTGTATTTTCTACAGTATTCTTAATTCACACTCAAATATAAATCAACACAAAACTTGAACTTTTTGTTGCCGTTCCCCACGTAAAACTAAAAACAACATGCAGCAAAAAGTGGCAGTAGACACTCAAGTACGCTTTGCATATCTTTCATTCAGTAAGCTTCACATATTGATGTAGCCGGATTGTTTTGAACACTGATACCAATCAAATATTGAAGATATATGTGCTATAAAAATGTGGGCATTATTTTTAGCGCAAATGAACTCTAAATACGAAATTAATAATCAGAAAACAACAGGCATCATTATACCTCATAAAATAAACGCTTTTAACTCTAAGAACCAGCAGTATATTTTACCTAGGCTCTTTGTTTACATTTATTTTGCTGTTTCAGCTGCAATTTGCTCTTAATTTGTTCTTATTTCTGCGAGCGGATTGAAATAATGAAAAATATGTATTGAAACCAAATGACAAGGCATTGAAAAGCAGTGCTGATTGTCTGAGAAACTTTTAGTATCACTGAGTAAATACTTGTATTATTTGGAACAATAGTAGATATACTAAATGTGAAATGGTGCTTCTGTGTTTTTACTGTAAGGACCTTTTAGTATTACATGAATACGTGTATCATTTGGAACAATAGTAGATATGCTAAATGTGAAACGGTGATTCTGTGTTTTTACTGCATGTGAGGACCTTTACGTGTATCAGTCGGAACAATACTAATAAATGTGGTTCATCTTCAGAGAGAGAAACTTTGATGTGTCTTAATATAAGAGTATATTATTACAACACTAAATGTGCTTTTATACTTTTGAACTGTACGCATTTCACGTTGATTACAAGACTTGGTATAACTATTATAAGTATCAACTAAAACATTTTCGCTTTTTTTCAGCCTCAACCAGTAAATAAGTTCTTAATTATTATTTTTAGTTTTCGGCCAATCTGAGCCTAATTGTTCTTTTAAAGTTGTTCTTATAAAAAAACGTATGTCTTTTGAAACGAAATAATTTTTTGTTCTTTGCGGTTCTAAGCTAATACCCGCTTATGTCAAGCTTCTAAAACATAACAAACCCTCCGATAGATTTGATTTTTTAGACATATATGTTCACTGCGTTTAATTTCTTTTTTAAAACATATTGCAGATGTTTTTGTACTTTATGATTATTTTTGAAATTGTAATTACTGTATTTTTTGCTACCCACTAAGATCGAGATAAGCTTTTCCTATTCAATAACGATTTCCTCCTCTAAATCCGACAAATTGAGAGGAAGATAAATTGACGGCTTCTTAAAACACTGCGGCCCTTTTCAAAACCAATCCGACACATGCTAAATGATTAATTGCGTTCTGTTTTATTCATTTGAATTGTTTCCAAAATCGTTTATTTTTTAATCAAAATTTCAAGCAAAACTAAGTGTGTAAGCTGAAGATATAATCTAATCTAAGTGTGGACTTTAAAGAACATCAAGAAAAATGGTTTTGCACAGTCAAATGTCCTACAAATACACCTGTAGCTAACAACTTGCATTGGTTGAATACTAATATTTATATTATATTTTGATTTTCAAGAAAAAACCAAAACAGTTTCAAAAGATTTTTGAAATTACCTTTTAAAAAATTAAAGATTTGATCTTATTTTTATAAAACTATATATCTATTTCTCCCGCTGGATATCAGAAACACTAGTTAATATTTTAAATAATTTTAAGAAGAGGTTAAAATCATATTTTTATAAATGTTATTATAATTGTAATTAACCATATTTATTATTGTTCTCATTATTATCATTATTATTACTATATCAGGTTATTTTATAATTATTAATTTAATCATAATGCCTTATGCATTATAAGCATTTTTTGATTTTTTTAGCAAACTCCTCATCGCTCTATATTGTGACAAAATGGACGTGTTATTGTAGATTGCATGGCCTGTATTCGTTTGCACGAACAAAATATGAACATAATTCCTTATACGAGCCTAGTGGACCAGGGGTCGGCGCTTATCTTTGGTTTCTGTAGCGTTAAGTGCATGAGAGTCTTTGACTCCCCCTGGATGGGACACTAATCTATCGCAGGTTAGCTCCCAGTAGATGAGAGTCTTTGACTCCCCCTGGATGGGACACTAATCTATCGCAGGTTAGCTCCCAGTAGATGAGAGTCTTTGACTCCCCCTGGATGGGACACTAATCTATCGCAGGTTAGCTCCCAGCAGATGAGAGTCTTTGACTACCCCTGGACGGGACACTGATCTATCGCAGGTTAGCTCCCAGCAAACGCTGGTACTCATTTATCTACTCCGGCCGGGAAGATGGAAAGCTGAGTTGGCTTAGGCGGAAAAGAAGGCCACACAAATATTCGAATTTCGGCAAAGTGCCAGGGTCGAACTGGGGATCTTGTGGTTGGAAAGCAGAGCCAGAGATCTTACCAATTGCGCCAATTACGTGCGTCATGTTCATATTTGCCGGTTGACTAATTACCAACGAGCCAGTCGAGCGAACTGGACGCGATGTTGGCGAGGTTACAGCATTATAGAGCCGTACAACGATAGTATTCTGGCGATACAAATCTCGAGTGCTTGTAAGAGATGTAGTGTAAGGATCATTGGGCCAATCGGAAGTGCGCTCAGAACTGCACCGAAACTGCAGCCAATTGGAGATGTAAGTGGCGTTATGCTGCGTGGTTCCTCGGCAAATTGGAGTAGTGCACATGGCGAATTGTCTTTTCTTTATGTGGAGAGGTATAAAAGGAGTTTAAACATTCTTTTCGCTGTCATTTGTGAGGTTTATTTATTTTGATAATCATTCAATTTTGATCTTGTTAAATTGGAGTCGTGTGCAGAATCGTGTTTGATTTCTGTGGAAATTTCCTTGAGTTAAAGAATTAAACCAAAACGTTACTTTTCTGGTTCATTTGTGACCTATATCTACAATCTTTTTCTCACCTTAATTTTTATATATAAGCAATTTTATTATTCCACTTTTATCTGATAAAGGCTGTAGTAGAATAGTCGAAAGCTTTTAACTATTAAATTTTAACAAGAAAACAATTTTCAAAAATTTTTTTAATTGTAGTTTATGTCGTTGTGCCGCAAGGAGGTTTGAAAAAATCATCAAACGTTTTGTCTTGTTCGCTGGCATTCAGCGATAGTTACTATTATAGTTATTTTATTTATTCTTAATTATTATTTTATCATTCGACATTAGTTTTTGATGTATACTAACAATATTTGTTGTATATTTTACTTGTCTGATTTTAAAAGGCGAAAAGTCCTATGGATGTACAAAGAATCTTTACTATTATCATCATTATCATTAATATTATTATTTTAAAACAATAATATTATCAAAGCAGTACACCTTAACAAATCCATTCTCTTTCCCACCCAAAAAGGGAAGAAATTGACTGAACCAAATTAATTGAAAAAACTGAAAACTCGTTATAACATATACAACAGCTGTTTAAGTGTATATGTGCTCTATATATTAAATATTAGCTGTTGGACTTGTGACACCTTTTAATTATTTTAATTTGTTTACATTAGTTTACGGGCGCGCGCGGCGTTCTATGCATTGCCCACGTGTCTCTAGACAGACCATAATAATTTTGTTGTTAGTGGCTACTGCACATAGCAGGTAACTACTAATGTTATGGGGAATGAGTGATTGAGTATGTGAGTGAGTGAAAGAGCCAATCAGCGTGCGCCTACTATCAATGTATCAATCAACCAATCACGATACAATACTTATAAGTCGACAATTGCTCGTCAATTGCCCGATTATTTTTTGTAAAGTTGAATTTCGTGCATTTGGCTGTGGAAAAATTTACTGATATTCGTTGGAAGTTTTAATGCTAGTTCGCTGGGTACAAGCATCCTTGGATGTGAGTACAATTTTCTTCGCTGAATTTTATTCCACGCATTATCTAATTAGACTTTATTAATGTTAATTTAGTGAATTTCGCCGCCTGTGTGAAGATAGAAAAAGAACGGCCGAAATATCCAAACCACGGTGTACCAGCGAAGTGGATTAGCACAACATTAGCCGAGTACACATTTACAACAAATAGAATAGCAAAACAACAAAACACTGAGTAACAACAACAAAAACAATGGCAGCATCTGTTTAATACACTATAATTAGATGCAGAAAAAATATTTATTTTGTAGGCCATTGTAAAATGGTTTAAACCTTTCCAAAAACGCCATAAAAGAATAGCTTTTTTTAAAGATATCAGAAGATAAATATTTAAAGAACATGTCCTGGTGTAGTTCATAAAGGCTTCTTTGGTTGTCTGCTCAAAACGTCAAATTTTCACAAAGGGAATAAACAGAAACATTGATTAAAACTTGATCATATTTTGCCACTAATTTAGCTTCATTACTTACGAAGACATATGATAGTTTCCAATTTGAGCTGAATGAAATTTAAAATTTTAACAATTCAGTTAAGGCAATACGATGTAGGTTCTTTGTAACCACAACGGAAGCAACAACATGCAAACACGCGATTTGTCATAATAAGTAAAAGGCCGACACGGCTGCAGCCCAAAACATTAGTACTCCATATCTTTTAAAAAGTTAAAATCATTAAAGGCCAATAAAATTTCTTGAGACTGAAACATTTTTCATTCCCCTCCCCCTGCTCCCCCACAAATTTAATTTCATGGCAACTCCACATCCAAAATATTTTGCAATCAAATCTAGCTGCGGCCTCTGTTCAGCCAAACGTTGAATCTCTAAAACGTAACTGAGCAAGATTAAAAAGGACAACATATGGTGACTTATTGATTTGAAATCTTTCTCTCGGCATACCTCCTTAAGGCAATATAGGTCGCTGAAATGTATAACTAGGTGGTAAATTTCAATATTTTCGAGATGGCAACTATATTTGATTTTTAAACAATCTGCTGAAAGAATTAAGCCATAATTAAGACTGTACTTCGAATTTTTTACACAGTTAATACAATTATTACTTGATTAATATCTTTGGCCATTAACTTGCATGCCCCGAACAAAGTGTCTTCCAATTGGACAACGTGTATAAACAATAAAGGTAATTCGAAATTCTCCGCCCCAAGAATGTTTCTAAAAAGGTTAAAGACAGAATGATTTTAGATTTGTGTGTCAGTAGTATCAGGACAGTTGATCAACAACATTTTGAATGACAGATGCTTCGCTTTGTAATGACTCACGTAAGCATAGAAAACACGGTGGCTTCAGAAAGCGATTCAGTTCTCATCCTTGGAGCGTGTCATTCGGCCACGAAGTAGATTGCACATCTTCTCGACCATCTGTACATCAATTATAAAGCCTGCATGATACTTACTTTCTCTGCTTGATATCCACTAACACACATTCTCAAAAGCTGTTGGATACGGTGTCTATCATTTCATAAATACTTTTAGTCGCTGGAAAGGCAATGCGACTTGCGCGAAGATTTTGCTTTCGTAAAGTTATGTTTTGCTCGCTCCTGTCTGTTTGGCTAGTATTATTCATATTACTCACGCATTACACAGACCACGAAACAAGCTATGGTAAGTATTTTGTCCTAAGTAAAGTTAATCTTGTATTAATCTGTGTTTTTAACGTAAGTAGGAGGAAATGTTTTAGCATAATACATTATGATTATAATCCTCTGGGTTTTCACTTCAGTGAATTAAAGTACAAAAATACAGCGATGAATAGCTGAGTTGTAGTTATTTTTAAAGCAAATAATGGCCAGAAGCTCTGTATTGTTAACAATCCTAAGTTAAACTTACTCACTCTTGTCCTTTATTTTGATTTTCTTATTAAATCTTTGTCTTTATAATGCTTCGGACTAAGTAGAATTATCACAGTCGAATTGTCGGTAGGAGATCGGTGTCACACAAGAGACTAGAGTGTTGCAAGCTGAAATAAAATATCTTCTTGGTCTATTCATTTATCACAGCGATTGTAACGCAGAAAGCCCGCAAAACTTGTCAACTGTGCTCACCTCTGTTGTAGGCAGAATCTAAGTGACCCCAGACAAGACTTTCACGACTTCAGAGCTTGAATTTGCTGTGTCTGTGGTTTAAAGTTGCGATCATCGCTCAGCGATGAAGATAGATCTATTTCTTAATATGAATGAACCTTTCTTGAGTTTTGACTGACACTGTTTATTCGGAGAGGGTTATATTTAAACGATGTGTACAGATTTTGTTGGCAAACGAAACTACGCCGCAGAAGACGTACGGGCAACGAACACAAACATTTTCAGAAATTAACATGTTGACTATTGTTCTGTTTACTTTAGTTTAGTTCGTATTGTGTACATTTGAAATAAGCATTCGCGAGTTCGGAATGAATTTGTTCTGTTCAAATTTCTTTAGTGTTTAAATAATTCAGAAAAATTAGTTATCTGGGAATAAAGGTAATTAGAAACACCACACCGGCAACCGATGGTCCGAAGCGTTATTTAGAATCAAAATCTTTACATGAAAAAACTTCTAAATTAACAATAAGATTACAAATGATGTTTTTATTTGATTGGCGCCAGCCGTCTCGCGGCGCTAAAAAGATGGTTAGCAAGTATGCGATTCAAAATGTGTTAGAAATGTCACTTCGTAATATTTGTCTTTTATAGGTTGTCGTAAAAAGTCTGATGCACAAAGAAACTAAAGAGACATCTTGAATAAAAATAGCGTTCTAAATTGCCTTCACATTTATCAACCTACCACGGAAATGAGATTTCACCTGTCAGAAAATTTCATTTAACCCAAAGTCAATCTGACAAAATCATTTTATATTTGAAAAGCGCGTTGTTTTTTGTTTTGTTTCAAAACAACGGGGACCCTCAATCATCTACATCAATAAAAGAGGTACTTTGAAATAAGAAAGTTTAAAACAATTTAACGTTGTTTACTAAACCGATTTTACTAGCATATATTCTTAAAAGCTCACGGCTAGAAACGAAACACATTTGTTGAATAGTCTCTCTGACCCGTGACTTTAAGAGGCAAAGGCTAAAATACCGAAAGATTGTTGTCAAAGCACCTATTCTTTGCCACCAAAAGGAATTATAAAAAGCTGTCAGGCACATTGATAAAGCTATTATAAACTGTTCTTTGGAATAAAAGTGTTTTAACAAAGCACAAAAAGTGTCCGAAATGTAGTTTCGCGTGTGCACTCGTGTTGAACTTTATGACAACTATAGTTAGATTTATAAACTGATTAAGAAATGTATCTCCTAAAAGCTTGCTTCATGCCTTTCGCTCTTAAATCTGTCGTTGGGTTTTACAGTATGAAAAATGACATTAAATTTCCCCTTGGAAGAATTATATGCTGTTGAAATATTTAGGTCAATATCAGTCCCTGAAGCAATCTCGTGCATGAAAGAGATGATTTGATATCAAGACAAGTTCCTTGTTTAACAGCGTTGATTAAAGTGAATTGCAATATTCTGTGTTCATAATATTCTAAGATAAAATGGTGATCTCATTAAAAATAAAGCAGTGTCTGACTTTGAGACCGAAACAGTTATTTTTTAATACAGATATCACTACCAAGAACACTTGTATTTAAGTAAAAAGCGTTTCGTTTCTAACAAGGCATAACTGATAACATTATTGATAGTCAAGTTAAAATAACGCCGTTTCCCTAAACAATATGTTTTTGAAATTATTATAGGTTGTTATAGCTGTGGTGAATAATTTGTCGGAGCCGAAAGCTCATTTGAAATCTTTTAATGAGATATAATATAAGGGCATGAATTAAGTGACCTGACCCTAGAAATACTGTCGGAATATATCAATTTATCATTATATGAAAACATGTTTTCCACAGCTCTTCACAATTTATATAATCAAGTATTTGCTGAAATATTTACTTAAACTTTTCATAACACTTTTAAAAGATGTCTTCGGTTCATTTTTTGAAATGTCAATAATTTTTTTTTTGCTTTGCGGTGGGCAACACGTGTATGCTAAAATAATTTTGTCTTGATTAAATCTAGACGCGGTCCAATTGTCCATATATCAAAATAGCTGTTTTTACTTTTTTAGCTTCTGTCAAAGTTTGGATGACATATTTTTTCTTGTTTTGACAGTACGACAACGCTTTGCCTTCATAATAAAAGAGTGTATATAATTCATTTTTCAATTAAGAGTGACGCTCTTTTTTGAACACTTTCACTACTCAAATAAGATTGAATTTACAAAATGACGGAATTCAAGTCCAAAACGTTTGCATGACTTCATTGTTTAGAAAACCTTTTTTTTTGTTTTCTGTGTGAAGAATGAATGTGAGTTTTTGATTTATAGGGAAACACATTTTTTGATCAGTGTATTTTTAACAAAATCTTGAACGATTTTGAACTTTTTGGCCGGTCAACACGAGGTATAGTAACTGAGACTCAGTTTTTGAATTTGCACACACAAAAGTACAAGCTAAATAACTGAAACGAACTTAAATAAATTAATTGTGTTCATTTTTTAAGGAAAAGTTGAATTTTTGTTTTAGAGAAATGCAGCGACATCTTTTATTTTAAGAATTTGTTTTTATTTCAAAAAGCCTTTTTAAAAAGGCAAATTGGTAATCCATAGATTGACTGTATTTTGAAACTGCGAGTTATTTTTTTTAATTTTATCAGATAATTTGTTTCTCTATATATATCTCTTTGAGTTTACCGGCTTTGTTTTGTCAATCGTCTGTTAAACATATTTTGTACAGTTTGAGCCAGAGGCAAGAGCTAGAAAAAAGATTGACACGAAGTTCTGAATAATCCTTGCACAAGACAAGATCAGAAGTCCTGCTTTATGATTTAATCAATTGCACATGTAGTATGCTTTTGTGCACAAAAATAGTACGGTCCTTTAGACTGATCATATTTTGATGTTTGCAAATGAGTCTAGTCTGACTCTCAAAGAAGGTAAATATATTTTTTAAAAAACATTAAATAGAAATTAGCACTTGCATGCTGAAGGCAAATTTTAGAACACCATTTTCATTTTCTTAACTGGATTAAAAAAAGCCCGAGTCACTTTGAAATGAAATTTGGCTTGCAGGAGTAAAAGTTGTTGAATTATTTTTATCAAAATAGGTTTTCGTTAAGTTTTATCAAAACGTCCAAACGATATTATACCCTTTTATTTTTAATAAATTGTTATCTTTTCAAAGAGAAAAGTGTTTTAAGAATGCCTCATGATTTTCTTGATATATTTTTGATTGACTGTCGGCGACAAGAAGTCGCAAATTGCACAGTTTTATAGATTATCGCGTGTTTTGACAAACAACAGAATCCAAAAAATTATTTTAGAACTTTTGTCTGTCTTGGTTCGTCTTCTAGATTGAAATCTCTTTGAGATGATAACCTTTAATAGAAGATAAAAGTAAAATGCCCAAGGCCAAGGCTTTATTAAAAGAGTAAAATTAAGCATTTTTGTAACTTTTTCAGCTGAACTGTTATGGCCTTAAGTTCTCACAACTAAGTCAAAAAGGTGACTTTTCATGTTAAAAACTTTCAAAAATGTGTTTATATGGCAGGCTTCAAAATTTTACATAAGAATCCAGTCTTATGGATGGAAAATCAGATTCTCACGCATAACCACCTCAAAATTATATACATAATTAGAGTTATGTAATTTAAACTTTAAGTATTCATTTAATTTAAGATAGCTATAAGGATTAGGTACTCATTTTTTAAATTAACTTTATTCCTAAGCTAAATTATCTTTTTGCCCGAGAAATTAATTCTTGGCCATTGCCATTGGCAATAAAATTCAATTTTGAAACCTGCTGCATGTTTTTTACGCAATGCACGTATCTTAAAAGTTTATAATTCTTTTTTACACTTATAGGATTTGTTCAAGAAGTGTTAAGAAATCAACTGTACATGAAGAAACGCAAAAGATTGTGAATATAGTGATTGCATGTATATTTGTTGTGGGTGATTTTTGATTTCAGGTTACTTTTAAAATAATCTAGGTTTTTTTTCAACCTAGGTTATTCTTTTTTCAACCTAGGTTATTCTTTTTTCAATCTAGGTTATTCTGTTTTCAACCTAGGTTATTCTGTTTTCAACCTAGGTTATTCTTTTTTCAACCTAGGTTATTCTTTTTTCAACCTAGGTTATTCTTTTTTCAACCTAGGT
>JAOBRB020234824.1:0-11791 GCA_027575285.2 Zoanthus pulchellus
TTGCCGTATTGTAACAATAAAGTTCTCAGCAATTTCTCAGCCTCAGGTATGTTCTTAGCATGTTCTTAAATTTTGGCAGATTTTCAGCCTGATGTTCTTATAAAAAAGGTTCTTATAAAAAAAAAATAGTGTATTATAAATTCAAAAATATATAGAGGATATTACATGGCCGTGCGGAAATACGAATTTTATCTTCGAGTGTTAAAAAAAATATCTCACGAGTGAGCGCAGCGAACGAAAGAAAAAAGAGAATAAGTCCCTTATCATGATTTGAAAATCGCGCGCTCTGTTTGGCTATTTTTGATATTATAAACTAATTGCAATTCTGAGCCGGTGATTTCACATTATATTGCTGGCTAGTTGGGAGAAAATATATTCCATATTGGCGGAGTGGCCAAGCCACGGAGCCAATATGAGAAATACATTTTTTCTCACCGCCGACAATATAATGTGGAATCACCGGCTCAGAATCGCAATTAGTTTTGTATCGCTATTTTTCCAACTTTTTCACGCGCGTTCATTCTGAGCCGGTGTTTCCACATTATATCACGTCTCTCTCCCAGATCAAAATGTTAACTGTATGGGGATATGACCACGTGTGATTGATATGGGTGGCTGATACATTTTATATTTTACCGATCTACTATGTAACTATCGAAGTAAATATTTAATAACTGGAGGAAAGATTCGCGAATTGAACCAGCTTAAAAAGTCAAGTATTGATAGCTTTAGTGGCTATTAAAGCCTCTGTATTGGGCACTATGGCCAAGCATTGCGCTTTTATAATTATTTGTCTTCGTTTTGGAAACTGAGCCTTTTTGCTAGCTATGCCATGTTGATGAGGCCTTAAAAAGACTGAAACAGCTGTTCATGGTTGCTGAATCACTTTTTTTATAGCTGTTGATGTTCCAAAGATTTTAATGTTAATGAACGCATGGCTCGTGCGGAGACAGTAAGGCACGCACAAGCTATGACAGGGTTCACACGGTCATGAAAAGTCATGGAATTCGAAAGTTCATTTTTCAGGCAAAGGTGATGGAAAAGTCATGGAATTTTAATTTTTTGAGCTAAAGCTTTTGGTAAAGAAAATAATATAATCGAGCGCAACTATGCTAAGATGAAATGATCAAATTGCATTACATTAACAAATTTATTGCCTTGCTCTAAATTCAAGAACGTTACACTGACTTTCAGTGTCGAGAAGATGGAATTGGCATTTAAAGTTAATTGAAAAAGCTCGAGGATCCGGTATTTTTTTGGAGTGGATTATTTGGTTTCTTGATATTTCTGAGTCATAGAAAATGGCATTTGGTCATGGAAATGTCATGGAAAAGGTATGGAATTTCACTTCTCATTCTCTGTGTGAACCCTGGCAAAGCAGGACACGCATTGTAGCTACTAAGGTCAGTGTGGCATGCAACTTCCATGTGATTGAGAACAAAGTTGAGGGTCGTTTCCTCAAATGTCTAGTCGGTGTTTTTATATGGATCCAAAATCTGACGAGTAACAGCAGCATTGATAAACAAGAGGCAGGTTTTTGTAAACAAATTCTTGCGGCGCATTCTTGGCATCAGATTAGAAATAAGGAGTTCAGACAACAAGCCGGACAAGAGATCATCGTAGTTGAGATAAGGAAGAGTTATTGGAGATGGATTGGACACACACTAAGGAGAAAAGGTGGAAACGTCACGAAAGTAGCACTGGAGTGGGGTCCACAGGGGAAGGGCTGACGGAGAACACAAATGAAAACTAAAAACGTAACTTGGTCAGAATGCAAGAAGAATGCAAAGAACAGGACGAGATGAAAAACACTAGTGGAAGAACTGTGTTCCACCTTGGAACAATGAGGATCAAGAGAGAGAGAATAAGAGAATGCATTGCAACCGTACATTTTGTATTAAGAAATAAAACAAAATTGCCTCAAAATGCTGTGACAGCGGTTGCTTCTTGGCGCATGCGCAACGTCATAGTTTAGCAGACCATGTGTATGTGGCCTATATGACGGGCTAGTGTTATTGAAGTAGATTGTTGTATGAAATTGGGCTCGTTACAGAATGTTACAAATGCCATTGTACTAAGGTTGTTACTTATGTCAATTTACCTGTCCTCTTTTTATTCTTCTTTCTGATTCAGGGACTCATGGGGACGCCGTTGTACCAAGGTTGTCGCCATTGATGCACATATATTTCACAGTTACACTGATCAATTTCGCACAGGTCTATTAAAACGAGAACTCGATAAAGCTTACTGTGGATTTTTTTCACCAATGGAGCCCAGATATCTTCCAGCTATAGCAACAGGTGGGAGAAAATATTTTAGGACAAATTACATAGATAACTAATCCTGTTTCTTCAAAAATCAATCATCACCAACCATATATTCTCTGTAAAGTCTCCATTAGATCACAGGAACAGTGTTTAGCATAACACTCTCAAATTTTTAGAAGATGTATATTTTATAAAATGCTCTCAATGTACGGTGTTTCAGCATTTGTGACCTTGAAAAATAAATTTGGTACAAGTAAGCTGAAACTGCCATCGTCAGAGTAGAGACAAGTATAAATATAGCTAGTAATAGTAATTATAGTCAGCTCCCGCCTTGCGGACACCTCGCTATTACGGTCAAAAGAAAAATCCCCGACTAAAGCCATAAGAATTATATGAAAACAGCTCTCGCTATAACGAACGCTTGCTATTACGGACATACGGACACTTCGCCTGGTTTCAAACTAAAATTTTCATTATTTTTATCTCGCTTTATTGACACTTTCGACATGTTTTTAAAAATTGGTGCCACATCAATTCATGGATTTGGCAAAATAATAGTAAGCTAGTCTTTACATCCATCAGAAAGTCGATTTTTGGCAGTTACAAACCTTGAAAGAAACTTTGAAGTTCTTAACTCTATATGCATGCTTCGTAAATAATGTTGTAGTTAAAGTTAAACAACTTGTTTGACAGCCACTTAGCAGAAGTTGCGTTTTCATAAATCAGTCTGTAAACAAAGTTAAATTGAAGCAAAAATAAAACAGCGTGGCAGTACTGAGTCAGTATTGGGGGATTTTTCCCCGCACCTCGCAAAAACGGACTCCCGCTATTACGGACACAAACTTACGGTCCCGATGGTGTCCGCAATATCGGGAATTGATTGTAGCAACAAAGCTCTTGTTTAAAGTGCATATGAAAAAAAATTTTTTTTTCGCTAGTTCAAAAGTAGGTTATTCTCTTAGTTACATGTAGAGCTACAGCACACGGATTTCCCATATTTTTAAAGCTCTTCATGTACGACACTACAATGCAAAATCGGGAAGGCGAAGGACTTTTATGACGTCAGAACCTATGTAGAACCTAGACTCCGAATTGCTCGTCCAAGACTTAAAATTTGCAACTTTGAGCGGTTATAAAAAAATAAATAAAAGTCAGATTTTAAAAATTTTCAGAAATTGAACCTAGAAGTAACTTACTTTTGAACTAGCGAAAAAATTTTTTTCCTTCATATGCACATTTAACCTGTTGATTCGATGATGGCTTAATTCAACTGATATGCAATGCCTCCTTTATCTTAAGGCTAAATTTAGCTCTGACATTGTCAAATATGCTCTAAAGATTGTTTTACCATAACTGACTGTGCCAGTGCCAAATTCAGAATAGGTTTAACATGGCAACCTGAAGCTTTGTTGCTAATCTTGGTCTTATGAACATTTAGGAACTTTGTGAGGTTCCAAGGAGTAGAGATAATTGGACTCGAGGTCCCTCACAAGGATCTTACTCCTTGACCTACAGTTTAACGTCCTTATCCGAGAAGACGCGAAAGTCTAACCATTTGCAGATGTTGGAGCAAAGGCAGCACTTTCTCAATTATTTTACGACTCTGAGTGATGGTCCGGCCGGGAATGGAACCCGAGACCTCCCGCACAATAGACTGGTGCCTTACCAACTAGGCTAACCAGGCGGTGGTTGATTTGATGTTAATGCTAATTACTATCACTAGCTCTATTTATACTTGTATCAATAAAGTTTTTCTTCCACTGTGGTGATTAAAGTTGCAAATGCTAAAACATGTAAGTTTTAAAATTTAGAAGCGTTAATATTTGAAACCTTATTAGAAACTGGTGCACATATGCTAACTAAGGGAAAATATAAAAAATATTCGCCTATAGAAAAAAGCTTAAATCATACTTCCTTCTTATGTTATTATTATAAATATCAGATTTATAAAGCGCATTGGCCATGCAGTTATGTCAAAATCTGACCAACTGGGCCCAGTTGTTCAAAAGCAGATTAGCACTAACCAAGGGTTAAATATTTAACCAGTGGTCTTGCTTCCAAAATTACAAGGAGAAATTATAGCTGTAATTTTGGGATTAACAAGACTTTTCCTTGCAAAATCTAGGCAGTATTCATAAATATCCGTTTACCTTTTCTTAAAGAAGAAATTCCAGTTTGAATTTTTGCTTAACCCAGGGTTAAACTTAACCAGCCTTTAAACAATTGGGCCCTGGATGTCAAAACGAATGAAGTCAATGCCGGCTTTTTTTTTTCATATTTTTTGATTTGTAATTTGATCTGTTCTTAGGTAACTGGGGATGTGGAGCATTTGGAGGTGATCCAAGGGTTAAGGGTAAGTTACTTTATATCCGGGACTTTTTTTCTTCTTTCGTATTTGACGAGTTATGACGACAGAAACCACCACGATGATGGTGATGATGATGGTGATGGTAATAATAGTTGTGACGATGACGATGTTGAGGGCAATGACGATATGTAATGATAACGATGATGAAAGTCAGAACGATAATAAAAGTGGTGATGATGATGATGATGATGACATTTGTGCTTGATGTAACCTTGAGCCTAGCAAAGGTTCAATTTTAAATCTGAACGTGTTTTTCCCCATGTAGGATTAATCCAGATGTGTGCAGCTGCTGCTACAGCAAGGGACTTGGTATATTTTACGTTTGGAGACTCGGTACGTACCCAGATTCTTGACAATTAATCAGAGCTTTTAGGCACTTCACATTTTTTGCCAAAAAACCCCTAAGCTTTAACGTTCTTGTTTCGAGTTATTAAATTTTCATTGCTGGAGAACATAGTTCTCATTCACTGACGGATACGTAGTTGTAGCAGTGAGTTATTGTTCGGTGCATAATATAAAATGTTGTCCAGCAAATGGTGTCGTTAGGAATCCCAGGCTACTTTGCGTGGTTTGACTATCAAAACCAGTTCTATCTGTTTCGGTTCTTAGCGAAACCTCGTGCCATAGTTAAAGCAGGATAAACCAGTTTTAACCTGGCATGTGCTTGGTTAAAGAGTACGGTGCGTAAAGCACTATATAACATTTCACTGAAACATTTATGATCGTGCTTGGTGATAGAGTACGGTGCGTAAAGCACTATATAACATTTCACTGAAATATTTATGATCGTGCTTGGTGATAGAGTACGGTGTGTAGAGCACTATATAACATTTCAGTGAAACATTTATGATCGTGCTTGGTGATAGAGTACGGTGCGTAAAGCACTATATAACATTTCACTGAAATATTTATGATCGTGCTTGGTGATAGAGTACGGTGTGTAGAGCACTATATAACATTTCAGTGAAACATTTATGATCGTGCTTGGTTTGTTCTAGTATCTCGATCCGCCATGTTTTCTAGTTTTGGGAAATTGATCTCCGTATTTGCTGCTTTCCAAACAATCTTGGTTGTTGGATTGTTTTATGAAATTAAATAAATAACTTGTGATTATTAATACATTTCTTCAAAAATGTTAAGTAAAAATATAAACTACTTTGAAAAGTAGAGTGAAAACGTCATTGACAAAAATCTTAAATGCGAAACCGTGGTATAAAAGGGCGGCCTGTGGCAAGTGATTGTTACTTTCAGTTGTCACTCAAACCTCGAACTGTTAAGATCGCATGCTCACTTCATCTTTCTCTCTCTCTCGAAATTACAAAATCGAGACTTAAGTTTCATAAATATTTGTTGATTTTTGTTTTAAACAGAAAGAAAATATTACGAAACATAATATATACACATATATTAAAGATTATTGCAAATTTTTAGTTTTTAGCAGTTAAAGTAGATTTATTTTAGTATCTAAATGAATTTCTTTATATATTTTTATCATTCAGAGAGAAGTTGAACCGCATTTTGGCTCAAATTTGAATTTTGAAAGATGTGAAAATTGGGAGGTCCTAACCCTTTAATAACGCGGTTTAAACGAGCTTCCTGTTAATTATGAATGCTGGTTTTGATTTTGTTTGTAGTTGAGTGGTGCGAAGTTTCCATTAGTTGTCTTATTGAAAAATTTCCATTTGACCATCACTGTACAACTCACAACAATAATCAATAAATTTTAACCTTTTTTGTTTTGATTAAACTTTACTTGTTTTCCAAGACTCTCGTTAGATTTTCAAAGTCTTAACAAGAACATAGACAGAATTCATAAATATGGCGGCCTCGCGTATTAATTCTTGGGGAACATAGGATTAAGACATATTAGGACACGGTTAATCAAGGCCCTCAAATGCCTCAATCCCATGTTCGCCCCAGACTGAGTTCATAAATATGGCGGCCTCGCGTATTAATTCTTGGGGAACATAGGATTAAGACATATTAGGACACGGTTAATCAAGGCCCTCAAATGCCTCAATCCCATGTTCGCCCCAGACTGAGTTCATAAATATGGCGGCCACGCGTATTAATTCTGGGGCGAATATAGGATTAAGGCATTTTAGGACACGGTTAATTAAGGTCCTAAAATGCCTCGATCCCATGTTCGCCCCAGACTGAGTTCATAAATATGGCGGCCACGCGTATTAATTCTGGGGCGAACATAGGATTAAGGCATTTTAGGACACGGTTAATTAAGGTCCTAAAATGCCTCGATCCCATGTTCGCCCCAGACTTAATCCGCTTGGCCGCCATATTTATGAATTCGGTCTAGTGCGATTGTTGGAGAGATCGCCTGTGTTATCAAACATATTATATCGTTTGTTGTTTACATTTACAGGAGCTTGCTGAAGATTTGTTGGCAATGAACAAGTTTCTTCAGGAGAAGCGGTTAACAGTAGGTATGTTTTGTCCAAGTAGATTTTCCAGCTTGTCCGGACAAGCAGGATAGCGCATTTTGCAAATGCTGCACTTGCGCCTAAAAGCCCGCCAATTGAAGTGTATACACCAATAAAGGACAACTTTCGCTGGAGCTCAATAAAAACCATTTTGGTTGATATAGGGGCTGTAGTTTGAGTTTTCTGAAGACTTAAGGTACTGACCCAAAGGTGTATGATTTTCAGCTGGCCATTGAAGCCGGTTGTTCACAGATATACCGAAATCACCGGATTGTCAGAGGTTGCTTGTCAAAAAAAGCTTTAGTTATTGAGATCACCGTCTTGTTCTTGCAAGAAATGTGTTTGGACTCTTTAAAACCCCCTCACAAAGTGTAATGAACTGGCGCTTTAGTCTGACATTTTCAATCGAGAAAATGTGAAAGTCACACTATTCACATTGTTCAGAGCGAAAGATCTCAACCCTAGATAATTTAAAACCCTAAAAACTGGCATGCAAAGTTTCGTTACAACAGAGGAGAAAGGGTATTATTGTATTTTTGATAGACTATTTAATAAGAACTTCACGCTACAAAGGCGGTAATCAGTCTCACAAATTTTGCCGAGGGTTTTAATAGACTATAAAAGCACGGTGAATATTTCGTATTACTTTTATAAAATTGTTATTTTCCGTCTTAACAAAGATAAAGACGATATACAAAACGCATATGTATATTTAAAGTTCTTTCCTGAAACTTTAACTTTTCACAACGTGAAGATGATAGTGTTTTACTGTGCGGGCTAGGTTCCCAAGCTCACACTTATGCTGTCGAAATATGTAACTACTACCGCTGTACAAACGACTGCTGTCACGATCGGCCGCGGTATAACTTGAGACTCTGTTGCGATTAGGTTTAATTCTATATAACTGAACTAAAGTTTGGGTGCGCGAAGTTTGTATACCCTTAGAAGTTTTTTTTGCTACTCATTAGCGTATATTTTTCTCAGTGAGTTTTTAATAATATTCTTTCTTAGATGTAATTGCCCTTGAATTCATCACAAAGATTACAACTTACACGGGCCTTTTTATAAGAACGAGTTAAGAACAGTCTCAAGTTGATACTTCGAATATCAATGAAATGTTTTTCGTAGGCACTTAGCTACAACTTGTAAATAAACTTAGCGACACAATATAAAACACAACAAGTCTCGCAGTGTTTCATATTGTATTCTAAAATGCGAGGCGCATCGTTTTCCAATGCCTTGATCGTTTCTATTATGATTTTTCTTCAATTTGAGCTGCTAGAATTAAGAGCAGAATTAAAAATAAATGTTTTTAACCAAGTTCTTTTTTCAAATTCGATCAAAGAAATCTTGTTGAAATTCTCATCCAGTGCAACCTTGAACTTCTACATTTAAAATGTAATCTCTTTCTGCTTGTTATGGAATCAGGTTGGCATAGTGGTCATCAGTCATGCCTCCCACCTCTACGGCCCGGGTTCGATTCCTGGGCTCCGCATGTGGGCTGAGATTTGTCGATCTCGATCAGACTGCGAGGGTTTTTCTCCGGGTACTCCGGTTTTCCTCCCTCTGCAAAGTTGACTTTACGCCAAGATCTGAGCCGTCGAGCGATTAAACATTAGCCTCTGGCTAGGAAGAATGGGTAACCTCTTCCTTCGCAATTGACGTTAAATAAAGTACTTATTTTAATAAAATATTAAGATATTTTGTCCAAATTCAAAGTCAAAACTCAAATCTGCTGTTCAGCGGGCTATGGTTAGAAATTTTGTCTTTTCATCTCAAATGATCACATAAACTAGAGCGAATATTGCTTTCAAATTTGTATGCATTTATCAGATCAACAATAAAAAAGGTTTTTCATCTCACATAATCCTATGAAAGACATTGTTAAAAGGCTATTTAACGATTTATAAATGCTGTCTTGTGTAACTTGTGAGTTGATCGTTTCGGTGATTTTACTTTGCTACAAATCAATGTAAATAGCTGGGCAAATTGCAAATAAGTTCAAACTATACATCACGCACATGTACACGGGAGCTCTTGTTGTCATTACCATTGTACATAGAAACATGTTTCATCTTCGCGCTGTTTCTTTGTAAGAACAACGAGCCTCACAAATTGGCCGAAATTGAATAACTGTCTCAGGCTGGAACTCCGAATATCTATTAAAATGTTTTACTTAGAGACTTCACTAAAACTCATAAATTAGCTTAGCAATACAATATAAAACACAAGAACTTTCACGGTTTTTCACATTGATTTTGAAATGTGAGGCGGGTCGCTTTGCAATATCTTGTTTCTATGTTTTGTTTGTTTTTTCACTTTCTGCTGCTACAGAAGAATTTGAGACTGAAATCACCAAAAAATTAAAAGCAATGAACATCTGAAAAGTTTACTGGTTCTTATTAAAAAAAAAGCTTGTACTTTAAAGTATTCATATAAAGTGCTTAGTTGGTGTATGATGAAGGAACGTGCTTATGGACAAAAACCTCCGGAGATTCTTCATATTCTATCACGAATATCTAAGTGGGGTCAGGAAGATGACGTTTTTTGACGCATTGTATAAAGGCATGACATACCCAAATTGTTTTTTTTTTAAAAAAAAACAATTAAAGACTTTTAGATATCCGGATTAACATAAAAGCGCTGACACGCTATGCAACATTTCAGCGTGTGTCTACCGATGAATTTTGTTGCATGCAAAATTTCACGCAGCATAACTGAAATTTGTTTTGTAAAGCAGCTTCTTGCTGGACACAATTTTGATTGCTGTGATGCTGGGTAAGCACTCTGCGCTGTTGTTACCGTGTGTCCATCTTCAAAAAAGTTGTTGCGCACAATGTTGCGTGACATGTTGTACATTGTGTCCATCTCCAAAAAAATTGCGCGCAATGTTGCGTGAAATGTTGTACCGTGTGTCCATCTCCAAAAAAGTGTTGCGCGCAATGTTGCGTGGAATGTTGTACCGTGTGTCCATCTCCAAAAAAATTGTTGCGCGCAATGTTGCGTGAAATGTTGTACCGTGTGTCTATCTCCAAAAAAGGTGTTGCGCGCAATGTTGCTTGAAATGTTGTACCGTGTGTCCATCTCCAATAATGTTGTTGCGTGAAATGTAGTACCGTGTGTCCATCTCCAATAAAGTTGTTGCGTGCAAAGTTGGATAAAATGTTGTACCGTGTGTCCATCTCCAAAAAAGTTGTTGCGCGCAATGTTGCGTGAAATGTTGTACTGTGTGTCCATATCCAAAAAAAGTTGTTGCGCACAATGTTGCGTAAAATGTTGTACAGTGTGTCCATCTCCAAAAATGTTGCGCGCAATGTTGGATGAAATGTTCCATCGTGTGTCTGCGCCTTAACACAGCTGCTGTATGCGTGCCCAATAGAGATTGAAAATAGATAAACTTTTGTTTCATTTGCAGGGGATGTGTGGAGAATGTTTAACGAGTACTCTAAAGATATCTGTCAGCGTTCTTCTGTCACCATCAAAATATTTCCATATATTTACCAGCTTCAAGAGCAATATGACGGTGATACGGACGATACCCAGTCCATACCTAGCACACCTCTGGAAACGTCCTCAAATACTGAAAGTAAAACACCTGCAGCACCCGTAGCTGAAAATACAAAGAATTTATGAATAATGTACTTATCAGTAGTCTTGCGAACCATGAAGCTTAAAGTGCATATGACATAAAAATGTTTTTTACTGTTTCTTGTAGTTTAATATGTCAAATATACTGATTCTAGTTTTTTTTCATGGTATGTTATCTTTTAACAACATTTTTGTCGTTTGAATTACCCGTTTGGAGCGAAAAAGATGTCCACTGGAATCGCGCGGCCATGACGTCAAGTTGTGTGCCCGAAACACTATTAACATGGCGACAGAGCAGGTTAGGAAGAAAGCTGGAAGAAGATGTGTTGCTAAAGCGCCCAATGGCACCAGAATGCAATGATAAGCGAGTAAAATAGACTTATCCAAGCTCTTTGTAGTTGCGCGAACTAAACATCTCAACGTCACAGGATGTCAGTTAGAACCCAGTCACCGGGACACTTTTTCAACAAAATTTAGGCATTTTACTGCCTCAAATAACACGTTTATGTATACTATTAAGTCTTTTTAATACTACAGTGATTTTATACACTTATGCAACTACTAAAAACAAAAATAATAAATTTTATGTCATATGTACTTTAACCCTTTCACTCCCAATCAGTTAATTATCAACTTTCAACTTCTCCTAACATAACAAATAAAAAACAAGACATTTGGTTATAAGAAAATGAAAATTGATCAAACAATGAAAACTACTGAAGATTAAAAATCAAATTCTCTCAAACTTGTTCAATGAAAAGTATGGACTCGAGTTGGGAGAATTGAATAATTTAACTTGGACTGAAAGGGTTGAAATGTCATGTTACTGGTTAGCAAGTGGATTGTTGTTTTTCCTTAGCTTTTGTAATAGTTAGTCTGGATATCGGAGAAGACAATGAATCCGATCCGGAGAACCAAGTACGAGCCAAATCTTGAAGAGATTTCTGTTTAGTAAACTTAAACTAAGAGATTTTCAGAAGATATTCCCTAAGCGGCCATATATAATATATACTCTAAAGTTACGATTCCAAGCCGGTGATTCCACATTTTATCATATACTGTGATTCGATATCCGTGTGATAAAGCCGTGAATAAAAATCGTATCAGTGAAGTGATACGATATCACTTCA
>JAOBRB020235115.1:5730-21573 GCA_027575285.2 Zoanthus pulchellus
ATTTGCTGGGGTAAGCACCATCATACAACTAGAAATTAGATTCAATTATAGTTTAACAAAGTATTATATTATATTGTGTTGTGTTGTGTTGTGTTGTGTTGCGTTGTGTTGTGTTGTGTTGTATTGTATTGTATTGTATTGTAAGGGACAAGTTTTACTTATTTGCCAGTTTAATAAGCCCCGTCTACAATTTACAAAGTAATTTTTGCCGGTTTGAAAACGCATGCAAAAAATTAAAACTCGTATTGTTAGCGTAACAGGCTCCTTTAATCTTGCGCGTTCGCGATTCAATTTTTTTTTAATTTCTCAACATCAGTAATAAAGGATATATTTGAATTTATCTTGGCATGTTTATTCCTTAAAACGAAAATCCCAGTAAATTCCTGTACTGTAGTTTTCCCAGTTTGGCCAATATTAGGTGAAATCTGTTTTACAAGGCAACCGAACTTCTGTAGACACAATAACGAAAACTAGTAATTACTTTAGAAATCAAATCTATTGAATAAGTTCCTAACATTTGTGTCTGTGTTTGGGAAAATGTCTATTCTTTAGCGAAATCCGTAACATTAACTAGCCGTCCGTAAGTAAACACTTTCTCCGACTAATTCTTTCTCTGTTCGTACTTGCCGACAATACATATGTTGTAACAAACTAACATCAGTATTGAAAAAGGGATGTTAATGATAAGCCGAATTAAACAAACAGGATGTTGTTAGGAATCACAGCAATTGGGATAAGATCTCATGGATAAAATTAATTTAGATTTCGCTCATTTATTTGAACAACCGCAATGTCTCTTTTGACAAACAAGTGCTACTGCAATATTATACCATATGTAGCTATCTTCTTTAAAACAAAATCAAAATTAAAATGTGCTAAAATTGCTATTGAACTAAGCACCATTGCGCAAAAAAGCCATTAGTCATTACCTTAGCGACATTCAGGCTCTATTAGCTTGTGTTTCTCATTACTATTAGAATTTAAAATATATACTGAGATCTAGATAATGAAAAAATTCACTTGGGTCAATGATGATATGCAAGTCAATTGCTGGCATACTTTGTTTACAAAACAAGTTTAGGTAATTGTGAATCGAAACCACGTGCATATGCAATGCCAATGAGGACATTTTTACTTTAAGCTAAACGTTCTCAACGATTTTCTGAATATAAATTAAGTCTTATAATTAAGTCCTTAGATTTTACATTTCACACTGAAGACTAACTAACAAACTTTCATTACACTGCCTATTTTCCTTGGCAAACTATCTGGTTATCTTGATTTGTAATAATAAGTTTGTCAAAAAGGCAACTCTATCTTGAACAGAATTAATACTGTTATCATTATATATAGAGAAACATTGATTTTTATGCAAGAAAAGTTGTGTCTTCTTAATTATAACCAGAACATTTACAAGGCAAAGCGGAAGTTGCAGTTCATATCACTCCGTTGAATTTAAACTGACACATTTTCAACTCTTAAAACCAATATATAGAAACACAAAACAGTTACATCGCGTTTCTTCGATCTATCGGAAACAGTCATTCTTTTAAAAAAACATAACACGCCTTGATTCCTGCACGTTGCTCGAAAGTTTTTTAAAAATTAAAACAGAAGTGGTAAGGAAGCGATTTTCTTAAACGAGCTGCTTGTGTTTATTTAAAAGCTGAAAGATTTTGTTATAAAGAATTGAGATGATTTAATTAACGTTCTATCTTTTTTCAACAACATAACCACATGGTTAGCTGTAGCAAACAAGATGGGTGGTATAGTATAATTAGGGCTATAATCTTATGCATACTGCAGACATTGAGTAAAAAAATGTTTTTAGTTATTTCATTGGTATGATTTAGCTTGCGGCAAACTGACCTGCCATAATTGCAGTAATTTTCCGGCTAACAAGTGTCTCTCATCTCTGTTGGGTTTTACAAATAGGATTAGAAAGGTTTATTGAAGTCATTCTCACGTAATTTCGACCAAAGCAAGCTGAAGTAAGCCGGTGCTGGAAAAAATCTGACCTTTGACTGCACAACTTCGTCTTTCAAAAAAGATACTCCAGGAATCTTTCTTCAAAAAAAATGGAGTTGCGAAAGTCTTTGCCTGACTTACTGAATGTATCTCTAACTTCTTCTGAAAGTCAAAACATATCTTTCACGCAAGAGCTTAACAAGCCTGATCCAACAGAAAACTTTAATTTTAAAGCAACAAAAGTTTTCTTCTATATCTTCATTCTTATCTGTAGTACATTGGGAAATATTGCTGTGGTCTATATAATATGTAGCTCAAAAAAGATGAGAACGTCATCAAATTTTTTGATTCTGAATTTATCAATTTGCGACCTTGTAACACCTGTTGTTAGTATTCCATTTGACTTTGCATTGGAAGAGCGCGGGAATTCTTGGTTCTATGGCAAAACCATGTGCAAGGTATTATGGCCGTGTGCAACATTAACTTCCACCTCATCATCGCTAATTCTAGCGGCCATGTCATTCGACAGATATAGGTTCTTAATGCACCCTTTCAAAGCCAAGCTTTCTTGGAAACAGATCCAGATAATTGCCATACTTTCACACATTGTGTCGTTGCTGTGCGTGATGCCTTACATCTACGTTTTGGAGCTTCGAGGAGACAATTGCATAGAAAATTGGCCCGATGGATTTCCATTTAAAAAGGGATACACGTTACTTCTATTTCTTATACAATACGCCATCCCGCTTGTGTTCATGGTTGTCATGTATGCTCTCGCTATATCGAATCTTCGAGTGTCCTCGCAGAGGGTGCGAAAATGGACAAACGAGAATATCGATATTCGTGAGGTAAAACGTGGCGAAAGCCCACATTGGTTTAAAAGCCCTAATGCTAAAGCCACCAGAATGTTTGTTGCTGTAGTGGTTGTTTTTGCAGTTTTTATGTTTCCTAACCAGGTCTTATGGCTATGGTTGGACATTGGTGAGAATGCATCTAGTCCCCATCTGCAAACAGTTAAAGTTATATGCTGGCTGTTTACTTACACTAACAGTGTCGGAAATCCTTTGATTTATTTCACATTTAATAGAGATTTCAGAAAGGGTTTGAAACGGCTAGCCATGTGTTCGGCTTGTAGAAAGTGCGTCTTTCCCAGGGCACGATTCATTTCACCTCCGGACTCTGGAGTTTCGGAAACTAATGAAGCTTTGCTGAGAAAAATGTCAATAAGTTCGCTTAGAAAAAGTTTTTCGATTCGAAAGAAGTGAAATAGCAAAAATATATAGATGATTCGATAAATTTGAGTAATATAAAATATTTGATTAAGTGTTTGCTGGATCGACAAGAAACAAAAGTTTAATTAAAACTTGTTGTTAAATTAGAAAAAAATCGATTCGAAATGAAATGGTTCCAGCCGGATTAAATTTTGATTATACTTGGCGTTCTGTAAATTTTACAAATAATTGAAATTTCTGAACCAACAAAAAGGTCAATCTAATGTTGTAAATGACAAAATAATTTTGTATATTTTTGTTGTATTCGTGAAAGTTATGATGAATTGAATTTTTAAAAACAATGATATAGCCTTAGGAGTTAGGGACAACCATTACAGTATAGCATTGTAAATGAAAGTACAGTTCCGTAACTAGTACTGTTTGAGCAAACCGCATGCGTTCATTTTATACCGTATACGTATTTTTGTGAAAATACAAAACACTTAAAAACAAAGTCATTGTATTCTAGATCTTTTAAAGAAAAACACTTTAAATGTTTAATTATTTTTCTGTCGTGGATGTTTCTCATTATACCGGTTCAACAAAACTAAAATCTTACTAATTTGTTTATATTCTAATGTAATGAAAAAAGGAATAAATTTAAAATTGCCGTAATTAAAACTGAAACCTAAATAAAGTTAATGTAATTACTTTAATTTTTATAATTTCTTTCAACAACACCTAACTTATAGATGAATCAAATTTTACCATTTGACAAAAAAAAGTTTTTAGAGCTTGTAAGGTTACGCCTTTATACAAAAAAAAGATCGTTGACCTTACGTACCTGATGATGTTGAAACCATAGAAACAAAATGTATAATTTTTTGAAAATGTTCAAGCTTGTATACAGTATTCATTGCAAAAATCTTTATTACGTGAATATGTCAGAGTGTTTGCACGTTAATTCATATATCGCATGCTTTAACAAATAAAACCAATCAGAGACCAGGAAAACTTTGCATAAGTTGCAATTTTCAACTAGAATAGCATCCAATGTGTAGTATTTTAGATTAATGCTACCCGCAGGTTTTCCCGGCATTACTTGCGAGCGTCAGTGTAGAAATGGCGCTAAAACTGTTTGCGTGCACTTCCGAATGGCGCCTATGAAAGTTGCCGGGCAACGTAGTAAGCGTAAAAATTGTCTTAGGGCTTGAGAATTGAACAAGAAAATTATGAAGAACACTGGTCTTAATTCTTCAGTCTCCATGCCTATGAGGATGAAAGAATGTTCAGTAATTATAGTTGTATTTTTATGGCATACGATAAATAGTAGTTATGCAACACTTTCATGGAATACGGTGGAAATGAAACTTAGCTATAGATTGTCACTTAAGGTGTATTTTTTTCTCGTTTACAGATCTTGTGATAGGTGCACCGTATTCCACGGTATTTTAATTGGAATGATTGTATAACTACTAGTATAAATTAGCTGTAAGTAAAACATAACATTATATAGGTATATATATATATTTATATATATAGTATAGTACAGAACATAATTGATTGGATCCATTGAGTTTCTTGTTAAAATCACTGAATTAATCTGGGGCTTGCGCACTAAAACTATTGTTTTAAAAGCAAGGGTGCTGTATGACTTCCTCAAACAATAATACTTCCTTCGTTTCATACCCGCTCTTTCTAAGCTTTGCTTATCCATACTGAGATAATGTATTCATTTTTTGGAAGTCTTGTGATAAAGAAGTCTTGGTCCATCTGATCTAGGCAGGACGCACAAGGTAGACGAATCTACAATATAGCAGAATTTATACGCAAAAGGACATTTGAACGTGCTCCCCGTTTATCTAAAGCTATTGATCTTTGAAAATTTTAATGCAATTTTTGGGTTTCATGCTGGGATATGTCATCTTATCCTGTCGATTATCAATTCATTAATTCAGTAAAGATGGAGTGTTTATTCAAACATTATATTAACACCTGCAGCAATCATATGTTTTACCTGTTATCGTGAAATCACGATCATTTAGCAGCATGTCTCTTCTAAGATAACTGAGCTTACAGCCATAAAATAGAAGGCTTTCAATTTATCAGTTCAAATGATGCCGTTTTGTCATAGCATTTAAATCTAACACCTTGAAAAGAGATCAGAGTAAACGATCTGTCACCTTAACAAAAGCACGCCGAGTGATCAAACACTTTAGGCTCCTCAGAAGATGTTTGGGCAACTTAAAATCTTAGATATTAGCTTGTACCCAACAGAGATGTAAATGCATTTGCAGAAAGAGCTATTGTCTAGAAATGGTTGTCAGTGGCGGCAATTCATCTTCACCTTCAAATGTGTCTTTCCTGACCTATGACAGTATGGTAAAAGACGATCCGGCTGCATCATTGGAGTTTAAAGCCATTAAGATTTTTTTATACTTCTTCATCTTGATCTGCAGTACTTTTGGAAACTCTATGGCAATTTTCGTCATCTGCACTTCACAAAAAATGAAGACACCGTCTTATGCGCTTATACTTAACTTATCGTTGTGTGACCTCATTACTCCGTTGGTTAGTATTCCATTTGATTTTGCCCTTGAAGAAAACGAGTATATTTGGAAATATGGTTCTTTCATGTGCAAATTTCTTTGGCCCTGTTCGACAATTTCAACTACATCAGCATCACTAACTCTCGCTGCAATTTCATTGGACAGATACAGACTTATTATGCATCCCTTCAAAACTAAACTGTCTTCAAAACATGTAAAAATGATAATTTTTGCTGTTCATTTGGTTTCCGTGATGTTTGTAATACCTTATGTTAATGCATTAAAGCTAAAGAATGGATACTGCAGCGAGTTCTGGCCAAATGATTTTCCTTATAGAAAAGGGTATACAGTGACCTTGTTTCTGATCCAGTACAGTTTACCACTAATATTTATGATAGTTATGTACACCCTTGCAGTAAAGAACCTTCATGTGGCAACGCAGAAAACGAGGAACAATTCAATCCGCTCTTATTCAGACCCGCATCACAAATGCTCTGAGATTTCGACCACAAAAACAAAGAATAAAAGTATCTTTAAACTTAAAATGTCGTCAGATTTCTGGAAAACTCCAAATGCAAAAGCTATCAAGATGTTTATCGTTGTCGTTTTTGTTTTTGCTGTTTTTATGTTTCCGAATCAAGTTTTGTGGTTATGGCTTGACTTTGGCCAAAATGCCAGCCATCCTTATTTGAACCTGATTCAAGTCGTTTGCTGGCTGTTTACATATGCTAACTCCGTGTGTAACCCTTTTATTTACTGTTTGTTTAGCCAAGATTTCCGGCGGGGCTTCAAACGGTTACTTGTGTCAATATCATGTTGTAAGAGTATAAGGCTTCAGTTGAAGATAAATGGAAGCTCCGGTCAGTCCAGCAGTTCAATTAATGAACCCATTCGCCAATCATTTGCTACTCAAAGAAGTATATTTTCTGGCAATAAAAGTGATGCTCAAGATAATTTTCAGCAGACAGAAAGCACGCAAGTTTTATATTCAAACGGATCTAATTCCCGTCGAGTCTCGTTTGAGTTGGGAAGCCGCAAAAAGAAACAATCGATAAAAAGAGGTACTTACTCAGATTTATCAAATAATCAAGAAATTAAGAAACTCTTCTACCAAGCAGTTGAAAAGAGTATTTGCGAAGATAATAGTTTGTTTGAAAACAAAGAGGACGTTAAGAGTCAATGGCGACATGTAAAGTCATCGAGAAGTAAGCCAAACGGTTTACCATCTGGGGTGAATTTATTATTGGGAAATAGCGCTGAAAATGAAAGAGAAACGGTTCTTTAGAAATTAACCATTGTAAAACGTTATATACTAAAATATTGACTGGAGTCTGGAGTCCTGAAAGTAAACTTATCAAAAATAATTTTCCTCAAAATTAATTAATCAATGCCTCGCCTGTCCATCGCATTCGATATCTTTTTTAAAGACAATTTTTTTTTTAAATATAAACGGTTTTGACATTTTGTAATCTCTTATTTTCAGTTAAATTTATCAAAGGATTTACAAAACTACATCAACTATACAACACCTTTAACAATTCAGTTGTACGTTGGCAAAACCGCAAGAAATGATGAAGTAATAGAAACAGTTATCTTATCAGTGTTAAATCAATTATTTTTTTAAAAACACCAGTCAGAAAGCTCTTCCTGTTAAAGATATAAAAAAACATTTTTCTTATAGCATGGAAAAGGCTCTAAACTGAAACCGTTCGCTAAAATATAGTTAATTAAAACTCGAGTTATTACTACATCTGTACAGAGTCAGTACAGTTTCAATAATTTTTTTAATTGATTTGAATACAAGTTGGCGCCGACTGTCCACAACTAATATAAAATACCCGAAATAAAGGCCAGTTGACATATGCCGAGTTCCTTGCCGGCTCGGATTTTCACAAAAATATACCTTGTAATATAACCTGAGCAACCCAATTAACCACATTTAGCAATAACGTATATTGTTTTTCCGGTCATTAGCACATTTACTGGCTGTCAGAATCGAAGTTCTGCTGTTTAACGCATTCCGCACCCTGGCAGGACAACCATTTAAAAAAGATTTGTTCCCAAAGACGCTGTGAGTCAAACACTAAAATTCAACTATGGAAAAGAATATCACGCATTTATATATGCTAAAGTTGTGGTCTTGGGAAGTACGTATATTCCAGCTTTTTTCGATATATGTTTTCCTTTGATCATCATGCATATGCCTTTGCAAGAGCTTACAAAATGTAAATACCGTGTATATTTTAAAAAAATTGTCTTTAAAAAATATCGAATGCGATGGAGAGGTGAGATGTTGATTTGAGAAAAATTATTATAATGATAAGTTTACCTTCGGGATTTCAGACTCCAAACTCCAGACTCCAAACTCCAGACTCCAGTCCATACTTTAGTATATACCATTGTAAACAGCTTAAACTATGACCTCACTTAACAGCTTACAATTGTTTTTTTTAAAACTTAAGTTGTAAATCAATCGCAATGAAAACACATGAGCAAGTCAGTTTAAAAAAACTACTCGAAATTATCATGCAAAAGATAGTTATCAAGAGGGTAGTAGTTTACCGGTTGTTTTATAAAAAAAGATTCGATATCGAGGAAGCGAATAATTGGCAAAGTGATCCGTAAATTTTGGTTTATTTTAAAAATTTTAATGAGCTTTTATATACCTCCGTTTTTTAAAGTCATTTAGTACATGATCTTTCAATACGAATAACTTTATGAGAACAATGACTATATGAGGCTCAGATTGGCTCAGTAAATCTGGCAATAGTTTGAATGATGTTTAAAAAAAACAACAAAGAAACTTTTTAAAAATGCTCCAAACTGCTTCAAAAGAAAACCAAACTCGACAAACGTATCTAAAACTAAAAACCGGGAAAACAGTTGGACGTGCGCCCAAAAGCCCGCCCAATTAAATATCCTTACTGTAAACTCTGAAAAAAGACAACTTTAGAAAATATAATCACTGCACTGATTAGTTTTAAGAATCCATCTGTCTTTTTCTATAGTCAGAATCCTTTGTATTTCGGACATTTGCAAGCAATCGAAAAGAGCATGGTAACATTTTTATTATCAACTAGTGAGCGTGGTCTGTTCTCTTATTTATCATGGTCATGTGATCGATTTTGACCAATTGCACGCGCAGATTTTTTCCAGTGAACGAAGGTTGCTTAATAAAGATTATTATTCATTCAAAATATTTCCCCGATTTTGATTGGCTAAAACACACGTTTAATTCACCATAACCAGTTACCAGTTACTGATGACCAAATTTGGAAGAATTTTGACGTCAAAAATGCAGCGTTTTTCACAGGTTAAGGCACCGTTAACCGAGAAGACCTGAGGACTAGCTGGTGTTTTTTTGGGAGACAAACATCAGAAATGGCTGTGAGTAGGTTAAAGTTTGAACGAAGAAAATATCACCCATTTACTCAATGATAAAGACAGCGAGAATACCAAAACGTTGACGAAACACCATCGCTTAATTTTTGAGTCGTACCTCAAGGAGAAAAAAATCAGAAATCCTTCAACCGACTGCAGTGGAGTTAGCGGCAATTTTACGGTGTGAAATTTGTGAAAATATTTTTTCCTTTTAAATGTTTGAACATGAATTCGGCTTTTGTAGGATATGAAGAATTAAGCGGATCTCGGAAGGGTGGGTAACACCTTCCTCGATCTACTTAATTCTTCATATCCTATTCAGTCTCATTCATTAATTTTTCAGTGGGGAGGGGAAAGCCATCTTATATCCTGAAAGCACTAATAATCTAACAAAAATAACGTATTTTTACTATTTTTCAGCCTCAGCTAAACTTATTTATAAAATGTTCTTAATTTTTGGTCAATTTGAGTCTCATTTTTTTTATAAAGTTGTTCTTATATAAGGTTATAAGTGCTTTGCATTATGAAATGACTCATGATGTAAAATAACGTCAACATGTGCAACTAAAAATCAAAATAATAAAATAAGTAAGTGAAAAAAAAGAAAATAAACAGATAGAGATGTGTTGGGAAAAAAAGGAAATCTTAAGATGAAAAAGGGAATTTTGGACAACAAAAGGTGACAGAAAATGAAGCGTTCATTTAATATATTTATCCCAGTGGGTTATGCGTGCGGTAAGCGTTAATTAGTCGCACTTCTTTTGATCCGTGTGACAATCATTACCGCCTTTGATGACAGATAGACTAAATGCAACAAAACTAGCAGCAGAATGACTGTTGACAAATGGAGACGGTTGGTTTGACAAAGGTGAATTGTTATGGATATTTGACTAAGGTAATTATATTGTTATGATTGTTTGAAGAATCGACTGGCAAAAAACGGTAAAATTATCGTCGTACACCATGTTCTCAGTTACATCTAAAAAGATTAATCGCACTTTTGAAAGTGGCTAGGTTTTGGTCAAAAAGAATAAACCTCACTGCCGACATGGTAATAATTATCAAAGCGTGGCTCTTTCTCCGGGTAGAAGAGCACAGAACACGTCATCAAAATGGATGCACAAAAACTACTAAAACACAAAAACTATGCGGAGCGGAAATATGGGCTTGCATTTTGATGACGTGTTCTGTGCTCTTCTACCCGGAGAAAGAGCCCAAAGTGTTTCCTGATTATTTCAAATTTAAAGAGAGAGGTTCATTTAATTTATACCGTAGAGCATTAACTTTGCCAAAGGACTTTAGTCTGAAACGTCTGTCTGAAAATTATTTTTCACAACGGTATCACACCGCTGTATTCCATTTATCTTAAATGTGCGTCACACGTTTCTGGTATAATTTCGTTTTAGTATCAGCTCAGCTGTACCTGTATAATCCTTCTGCGCATGCCCTTTCTGTGATAGAGCGCTGCACAGTACGTGGACTTACCTATCTTATGTATGACATCAACAATTGATATTCGATTCGATACAACACAGGAGCCCATAAGTTAAGTTAATACGAGCGAGCAACTCCAGTGTTCTTGTGTCACGGTGTTTTTTACGAACCGACTTATGTTTAGATCAGTTATAAACTTATATTGCCTATTCAATTTCAAACCGATCTCAAGCATTCAAACTTGATTAGCTTATCAAATTCGCTTAACTTATTATATTATAAAATTATATTTGTCTGAAATTACGGAAATGGCAAAAATTACTATAAACCCTAATTTACAGCAATCTCTCTTTTCTTCTGAGAAATTTAATAAAGAGATTTGAAGTGCTGGGCTGTATGCAAAGCTCTTTTCTAATTAATGTTGTGGGTGGTACGAGTCGAATCTTAAAAAAAGGTATTTGTCTGTGGGCTTAACATAAAGTTCTGAAACAATTCGCCCATTAACTATTCTGAGAAATGTGTCCAAAAAATGCAATCTAATCAGTATAGCCAAACTCTCCGGTAAACTTAAAAATACTAGAAAAAAGCGAACTGAGAAAATTCAAAAATTCAGAAAATTCTTTTGCACCGTGCATTCAAATTCCGATAATATCGTTGATGTAACGATCAGCCGTATTTCTGGTTTCCCGGTGTGCCCAATCGATAAAATCCGGATATCGGAAAACCAATCGATAAATCATTATCAATCGATAAAGTCATGTTGATTGATATCGATTGTTTCGATCGATCGATAAAAACTCGATACTCACAACTTTTCTTCCCAAAATCCAATCGATTTTTATCGATTTTATCGATAGAAGAAAATTTTTGAAAATGTATACATGTTTTGTTAAAGTCGTTTTATCCTTGGTATCAAGACAAAACAGATCATGCAAGTGCACGTACAAGTATTTATTTATATGAAATTAGTCTTTTTTGTAACAAATTTTAAGTCGTATTACGCTGTAATGGTGTTGTGCACACTGGATTAAGCAATAACATGTATTTCAATTCTCTCCAGTTTTCATATTTCGAAAAAATCGATGAAATTGGTAAAGTCGATACTACTGATTGGAAAAATCGATAAATATCGATTACTCACAACTTTTTTCTTTATCGATTTTTAACGATCTCCGATAAAATCAACTGATTTTTATCGATTTCATCGAATATTATCGATTATCGATTTTATCGATTAGGCACACCGGGTGGTTTGCGTGGAGAATTTTCTAAACATTTGAATAAATTTTCAGTGGAGGGCATTTTGTCCGTTCTCTGATTGAGCGCTGTCCTCGCTGCTTCTAAACCTAGATTTTTGGGGATGCTGCGATACATCGCTACCACATCTAGCTATGGTAAACAAAGCGCTTTCTTCCGGAAGAGGACCTTTAGCATTAATAGCTTCAATCTTTCTAATTTTAAATGCTTACTATCTTTGACATAAGAACCCAGTTTAGGAACATGAGGCTTAAGATGATAGTCTACGAACTCAGATAAACGCTCTGTGGAGAGCCACACCCGGATATAACCGGCCTAACAAAAGTAACAGGAAAATTATCTAACCCTTGTGATTTCTTATGGGTCTTAGGTAATGTATAAAACCTAAGAGGTTTAGCCTGTTGTGGAATTAAATATTCTGCTGTATCCTCATTAATATCGCCTACTAGAAGTTTAGTAGAAGCATATCAGATGCTTATTTAATTACACATTTATCAACGTATGGATATATTTGAGCCTAGCAGTTCAGCAGGACATATACCCAATATTCCGTCTGAAGTGACCCGTTCCCTACGTGAGTTCCTGTAGCTCAGTGGGTAGAGCGTCTGACCGGTAATCAGAAGATCATGGGTTCGATTCCCGTTAGGGACTCAAAAGATTTTTTCTTCTAAGAAAAATAAGCTTGTGGCAACAGGAACATTTATTTCCATAGCTATTTTCAAGCTACATATGCTTATTTAATTACACATTTATCAATGTATGGATATATTTGAGCCTAGCAGTTCAGCAGGACATATACCCGATATAAAGTGGTAAAGTGTGACGTCACAAAAATAAAAAATTGTGAACTTGTGGGATTAGTCAAAATCATCTGAGAGGTCAAGACTAAAAATGTATCCTTGCAAAAAAATAGAATGTTGGTGCGAATTGTGGCAGAGATATTACCACAGTTATGCTCCAATGACTCCATACAGATCCGTCTAAAACTAGCTTTGTTCATAAAGTTATGAACAAGGCTATTTTTATAAGGAGTTGTATGGAGTCACTGGAGCATAACTGTGGTTCTATCTCATCACTGATGAGTGGCAAAATGCTAGATTTTGGTATGGAGGCATATTTCATCTTGATCTATCAGAATACTACAACCAAATTATTGATTTCACAAATAAACGTTTTATGACGTCATGACTTGAGTACTCTATTCCATCTATAAGAACCAAATGAAGTGACCCGTTCCCTACGTGAGATCCTGTAGCTCAGTTGGTAGAGCGTGTGACTGTTAATCAGAAGGTCATGGGTTCGATTCCCGTTAGGGACTCAGAATTCGAAGATTTTTTCTCTGAGAAAAAAACGCTTGTGACAACACAAACATTTCTTTCCATAGCTATTTCCAAGCTACAGATTCTTGTATATATATATACAAACTGTAATTGATTAAACTTGTTTCATATTCTCGCCTACAGAATGAAGGATGAGGATGAACCAGGGCTGATTTATTCCTGCTCTTGCCAGATGTTTATACGTTTACACAGGAGGAATGTGATTAATTGATAATGAGATGAAATAAAATAAAATTACAATGAGTTAAAGGAAAATAGCAATAACAATAACAATAATTCTTTATCAACGAGAATTCTTTGACAAAAATTTAACACAAGCTTTTTTTAAAAAAAAAAACTTTTTGAAACTTAACGAAAGTTTTTTAACAAGAACTTTGTGGCATGTCTGCAACTGCCACCCGGCCAATTCAGGTCTTTTATTTAGGCTAGCCATTTCCCTATATTGCATATAAATAAAATATTTTTCCGGTGTACACAGTCCGCATATCTTTAATTTGTTGTATTTGAATACCACGAGCTGAGTGACAATTTCACCATTGATACAAATATATATAATACGAGCTGGATGAAGAATGCGCGACAAACCCATCGTCTCAAAACTTAACCCATCGGGATGAAATTAAGTAACACAATTTACTCATGGTTAGCAAAATACATTTTTTTTATTGTCTTTATTTTGCATCTTAGAGATTATTGGTCAAAAAAGGTAATTTTGGAAGTAAATTCAGTTAAGATCAAGATCTAGAATAACCGTTGAAATCCGGTATGATCGATTGACGTAAATTTTTCGAATCGTTTGACTTGTCCGCCTGTGATATTTTGCAGTTATGACATTCTTGTTTATTTTCTGCACCAGAAACCAATCCAACTTACGATAAAACAATACAGCATGTGCGTGAAGAATATCGAGATATTTTTGAACAAATATTATTTCATTTTGAGAATGTTTTGAGCACAACCGTAAATTCCTATGCATTTAAAATATAAACTAAATGTAATATGCTTGAATATGTCGGATCATTGACAAACGTCAAAATCCTATGCATTTAAAATATAAACTAAATGTAATATGTCGGATCATTGACAAACGTCAAACTTTTCCACAGGTAACCCAAGCTCATAATGGGTATACAATGATAAATATTTTATAATTACTTCGATGTATATACATGAAATTTTTTTTTAAAAAAACATGCTTTTGTCACTTACTTGCTTTCTTCTGGGTATGTTTGGGGCCATGCACTTGTATCCGAGAAGTTCTTCCAGTTAAGGGAAAGTGCGACTACTATAGCTACTACTATTATGATTCAAAACTAACTTTCGGATACAAATGGCCTCAGATATTCCCCAAATATTCCCACAGAAAAGCAAGTAAGTGCCACAAGAACGTCTTTTTTTAAGAATTTGTTTCATGTATGTACATCGAAGTAAAAGATTTATCATTGTATACGCATTATGAGCTTGGGTTACCTGTGACTTCTCAAGAAGCCAACATTAAATTAAATCTACGAGATTCGTATCATTTTTGGTCGAGTTCTGAAACTTTCTTAACCAATTTAGATCACAGTACCGAGTTTCGTATAAACAACTATCTTATAAAAAAGAGTGTAGACGGATAGAACGTGTCCGTTGATCCAAATAGAATCTGTCGAACTGACTCAGGGCAAATTAACGAAAAACGTGTCATGCAGTTAATTGCTCAATTTAGCCTGACTCATAAAAACATTCAACTTTCGTCCAAGGTCCTCGTATTACAGATACAGCTTTAGTTGGTCTACCTGTGGTTTTAGTTGTCCCTGGTTACGAGGCACAAGCATCATCAAGTGGTCATATTTAAGCCTACCCTGCATGCAAAGGGATGTTTGTAAAATATGGATACGGATGACAGTTAGGGGTGGCGGAAAAGGAAGGATAAGGATAATTGTGATTTCAAGTTTTTATAAAACATTTGGTAGTGATAAGTGGATTGTTGCGTCGTCAGCTCTGCTAATCATTTTTACCTGCTTCTCAATTCTACATGTCGAAATAGATTGCCATACTTGTTACATCTTCTTTTCTACTGTGACTCTCTCATTTAGGGTGGACATGGTTGGCGCAGTTGGTAAGATTTCTGCTTTCCAACCACAAGGTTCCGAGTTTGATCCCCGGCACTTTGCCGATATTTAAATTATTGTGTGGCCTTCTTTTCCGCTTAAGCCAACTCAGCTTTCCATCCTTCCGGGGTAGGTAAATGAGTACCAGCGTATGCTGGGAGCTAACCTGCGATGGATTAGTGTCCCGTCCAGGGGGGAGTCACTGAATACTCTCACCCGCTTAACACTACAGAAACCGGAGATAAGCGCCGGCCCCATGGGACACTAGGCTCGTATTATAAGGATTTAGCTAGCATTTAGCTAGCATTTAGCTAGCCTGCCACGATTAGCTAAGCTACCTGCAAGCCTGTCAAAATTGTAATATTTATATTCATTTGATTCTAATAAAACCTAAAAAGGGTGTTTTTGTTTGAATCTAGTGCCCCTTTAAAATTTCAGAGGACGTGCACCCTCGATCCTCTCCCTAATCAAGAGATCCTGGATATATGGCCACGCTAATGGCCCTTAATTTACACCATATTGGTCAGCGCTTGTTGTTAAATACTGTATTATACCAAGTACTGTCTGCATGGACAGAGGTAGTAGCCTGGGTCGAGGGAGGTTCGCCTTT
>JAOBRB020235116.1:0-11787 GCA_027575285.2 Zoanthus pulchellus
TCATATTTTCACTGAGTAAAAATATGAAAAATACGAGTGTTTTAGTTTCTGGTAAAACACTATTAACCATATAATAAACAACAATAACAGCGGTCATGCTTAACCAAATGCAAACGTGTACAACATAAACTTGTAAAAAAAACAGTAACATGAAATAAAAGTGTTAGCTAGTGTTTTATAAAGTTCTTAATCAAGTAAAAGGGATCGATGTGCCGTTTTGCACTGAATTGGAAATTCTCTGCGTTCCCTTACTGTTTTCTCATTAACGGTTGAATAAAACGACTTTACAGAAACAATCGCCTTGTGAACCCAGGGACAAATCATAACATCCACGAATTGAAGTATACACATAGAGTATAAAAAGTAATCGTAGTCTTACCGGATACACGCTTTTTTTTATAAGAACCAGTAAATTTTGCTAAGCCTCATTGTTCTTAATTTTCTGGTGATTTCAGCCTCAATTTGTTCTCATTTCTGTGAGAGGGTTAAAATGATGAGAAATCAAAACAAAAAGACAAGGCATTGAAAATCAATGCTGATCGTCCGTAATTTAAAGAGATCTCTACATTTATCTAAGATTACTGACATTTGCATGTGCATTTTGTCCTCTTTGGCAGTCCTCGCCCACAGGCTGCAGAGGTCAATTTTTTGGTTGCCGATTTTTTAAAAGTAAAATGATATTATATATATATAATAATACAATAATACAATATAATATAATACATTATAATACATTATATAATACATTATAAAATATAATACATTATATTTCTGTTTTGATTCACTGTTTGTCTGGTACTAATAAAGACATTTTCACTTTTTTTCATTCTGAGCCTGAGCTTGTTCTTAAATTGTTCTGAATTTTTTGCCAATCTGAGCCTCATTGTTTTTATAAAGTTGTTCTTATTACTTATAAAAAAAAGCGTGTATACGATATGCTTTCGAGAGAATAAAAAGGCGACTTAACAAACACAATATACTGATTCAAACTGCGTTCAAACCACAATGACTCTGGAGTTAGTAGCCATAAGCCCGAAGACAAACTGTTTAAAAAAATAATTCCACTCCAGGGATAATCTACAAAGTAAAATGCAAGGATTCTATTTTCACCTAGGTTCAGAAGGAAGGAAACGGAGTTGGTACTATCGTTCCACAGAGCACAACCCGGCGCGATCGCGAACGGTCAGCAAGGAATCGGCAATACAACACACTGGTATTTGGTGTGACCACTACGCCCGATATATATGCAAGCTATGCTCAAATGAACACAATTTCATTAAAAAATGATTTATACTATATTTTTATTTTACTTGAGAAAGGCAGTACAATACGATACCAAAACGTCGTGCCATAAAGATGTTTTAATGGGGGCGGATGTGGCATGCGCAGTTGGTAACATCTCTGCTTTGCAGTCATAAGATCCCCAGTTCGATGCCGGCAGACTCCCGAGATTCGAAAATTTTTGCCGAGATTCGAAAATTTGTGTGATCTTCTTGAGTAAGGACGTACTCCTCTAAAGATCTAATTTTACTGGTTCTCGTTAACACGGAGTTGCATTGTATGGTTGGGGTAAGGTTTATTGTGTATTGTGATTCTTTTGTGTTTTTATCCAATTAAAAAAGACTTTCTAAACTACTACGTACCGACCCACCTTCTTTTCCGCCTAAGCCAACTCAGCTTTCCATCCTCACGGGGCCGGTAAATGAGTACCAGCATCTGATGGGAGCTAACCTGCGATGGATTAGTGTCCCGTCCAGGGGGAGTCATAGACCCTCATCCGCTTAACACAACAGAAACCGGAGATAAGCGCCGGCTCCATGGGCCACGAGGCTCGTAAAAGACCTAGCTAGCTAGCTTTTTATTCTACTTGTGAAAGGCAGTACAATATGCTACCAAAAAGTCGTGACATAAAGATATTTTAATACAGACCAGTTTTTATGGCGCATAATTTAAAATACGTGTACAGTCGATGGTATTTAAAATCATCGATTTCAGATGGCAACATCAGCTCAAAAAACAGGAAAAATTGCGTCGCCGTCCCCATTCGTAAGATACGATAGGGACTTTAAGAAACGAGAACGGAAGCAAAGACGACGGCGGTTGTGAGAAATATTATTTCCCGCTTAGTTTTTCCGTTTTAGATCATCAATAAATTTTCTCTTTAGACTTTGCACAAAATTCTCGAGCAGTAAATGGTAAGAGTTTCATTAACGTCGACAAAGACAAACAAAAACTGTCAAATTTTGTTGTTTGACGTTCATTGTTGCCCACGGACCCCAAAAGTGAGCTTTTCGCGGCGTATCATTGAAGACAACGGTGAGCAGCTGGTCAGATTGCTGCATTCCACCGTGCAGCAATTGTATTTTGTAATTAAGGCCATTTTTTTTGCCTTTCTCGTCGTCGTCGCCGTCCTCGCATCTTTTAAAGGCCCTAATATATCACGCATGACGACAAATGGTCTCAACAAAACTACTCTCCGATCCAGGCTCTGTCTACGGCACGTTTTCAAAACTGTCTAAGCCCCGCATAATCCCGAACAAGATTTCGCAATCTAATCTAAAAATTTCTAACGTCCGTCTCACCGGAAAGTTCTCAAATTCTATTGCTAATCCCTGTCTAATCCCCATCATGAGCCCGGGATAATTTTCTTTAATTTTGACGTGTTGCATACCCAAAATTTTTTCGCATTATATCAGAAACAGAAAATAATATGTATTTTTTGGGTTTTTTTCATTATTTTCTCTTTTTTAATGCAAACGTGGTTTAATTAAGAACTATTTTTGTAGGCGAACGCAATGTTTTTTAAACTTTAAAAAAAAGGTCTAGAGAATTTTTGTTTCAACAATAGTAAAAGTTAATGCTCGTTTTTTATTATTTTTTGTTTTAAAATCTAGGGCTAAGGCATTATCAACTGCTATTTAAAATACATGTTCTTACTTCTTTTCTAAATTTGAAGTTATGCCGTAAACTTTTCCCTCTTTGAACAATTTATGCTTGTCACTAATGAGATTCTATTAACCATAGACGAATCTTTCACTGAAGTTGTTGACTTGCCGTTAACAGTTCGATAGTTTTTAAGTTAAATGGGGACATAAAGCTCAATTTTAACATGTTTTTTTAGTTTAATGCCTGTCTTTTCACGACGCTATTGCGTTAATAGAACAGAAAATATGTGAATTAGAGAAGGCGACTTTAATGGATTAGTCTTGATATTCTCCCAACCTGGAAATTCTGCTTCAAATCCTGTCACGCATGCGTATTTCTGGCGTTGTTCTGTTCTGCTGGTTACGGCGTAGTTGATTGTGGCATTGAATCTAAAAATTTGATTTATTTTCTGGTTCTTTTTCGAATTTTAACCTTTTAGTGGCTCGGGATTTTATCTCAACTGTAGGAAGGGGGAACGATTCAAAGGAATATGGCAAATTTTTTGCCAAAGCGGAATTCATTACCTCGAAAATTGAAGCATTGGTCGAATCGCGTACGTGAGAGTGTAGTGAACCGCGGTAGTAATGGAGTATTTAACGTTCAGTTAGAAGGAGGGGCGGAATATGGCGAGTTTATTTACATTGGAGACATCTTTCAAGAAAAAATTAAAATTAAGAAAGGAAAACTTCATCTAGATGACATTGTTCTAGAGATCGACAACGAACCTGTTGCAGGTTATACTCAAAGCGACATGATAGACTTCGTCAAGAAAGCTGGTGAAGTTATTATCCTCAGGACGGTCAAACAAGGTTTGTTGTCGTGTTTGTACTAGAAATACTTCGTGTTATCAAGGTCAAAAAAAATCAAAACTTGGATTTATTTTTTTCTTAACTTTTACGTAAAAGTTTTATTAAAATTTGTCAGTCGATTTTATTTACAACTTTTGGAGACGGTCGATTATTTGTCGTTCCAGAAGCACGTTTTGAAAAACTGTGTCTATGATGTTTACATTGCAAATTACTCGGCTTCTTTTGGCTAAATTCAAATTCACTCAAACATGGAAATCGGGGAAATCAACCGTTGAATTCAAGGAATTTTTGCTGATGTAAATTTTTAATTTTATACGCTGGTATTTTGGAATGTTTATAGCGGAACTAAATTGAATGACTTTGAGACATGGGTAAAATAGAGAAATATTAATGACATTCATGTTATACTAAATGAACATTTCTTGGCACAGATTCCGGTATAACGAAAGACATTCGCCAGTTTTTGACTACACAGTTTGAGAAGGGTTCTGTAGATAACGATCTGCAGCAGACTATCCGAGAAAACCTCTACAAGAGAACTGTTCCTTGTAAGTATATATAGTTTTCGTCAAGTGACAAAACCTATTGCTATGGATTATGCTTTGTTTCGCCGGTGTCGTAATAATTTCTTGTTGTGCGACCTAACTCGGCATGCCAAGTTACAAAGTGACGACTTAGGAATTGATTTAAGTTATTTCTTTTAAAATGGCAAGGTTTGATTCAATATTGCCCACCTAAAAACTAAACTCAATTATAAAGTTCTGTTGTACACGTCATGGCTTTTTCCTACCAATTTAAATCAGTTTAACATTGTGTAGATTTTTGAAATATTTGTTTCAGTGAAGATTTCGCTTTAAAGGACAGGCCAAATTCAGCCCCTTATATAAATCAATAAAAATTAATTGAACTTTTCGGGTGTGTATAATATTGTCAGAAGTGTCAAAGTTTGTCGTTGTTTATTGAGACTGCTGTTAAGTTTATTATTGTTTTTTTTTTCCTGAAAACGGATATTAATTATTGTTCACTGTTGTATTCTTGACGTTAATTTATCTCTTGACGTCTGTGCGTTTTTTCTATATTGTAACTTTTAGAATCAATCCGTTAGTTTGTTTCTGAAAACTGCCGACTATTCTTATTTTGACTAGTAATTTTACGACACAACGTCGTTTATCTATACAGCAGACAATGTTTCTTCTCGTTTAGAACTTCATAAGTTTTTAACACAGTTAGACTCTTAAACTTAAAGTAACCTTTATATGATAGAAATACAAGCTTGGATATTGGCTGGCAGTAATATTTTATTTTTGAAGGATAAGGTCAGAATCATTTACTGTTCCAATATCTATAGAATTTACATTTAAAAATCTCTTCTCGTTGCGCTGCAGTTCCAAAGCCAAAGACTTTGGAACTAGGAATTGAAATAATAGAATAGCATAAAACATTACAACAGCAAGATGACTTAGAAATTTGTAAACTGAAAATCATTTCATAATGACTAAACTCAGACTTTGATTTCCAGAACATAGATCTTTCTATTTTTGTTAGTATCAAATATATATATTTATTGTTCCTGGAAATTAAAATATGGTTGTTGCTTTTGATCTTTTCTTGAGTTGGTTATTTTTTGATAAGATTGTTTTGTTAATATATATTAAAAAGCGTTCTCTGGTTTGAAGATTAAAAATGTAAGCTTTCATTATTCAGACTTAGCCTATCAGTAAAAACTCGAGAACGCGTTTTATACCTAATATATATTAATATGTCTTTGATAATGGTTACTCTTTTGTTTTTAAGGTTCATTTATTTGTGTTAATTTTTTAGTGTTAAAACTAAGTTCTAGTTGCAAACCCCATTCAGGTGAGCTTATATTATGATCAACAAGCAGATGCTTAGAAGAGCAAAATACTCTTTTCACATTCTTGGTCTTCACTCATAAAGTATGACTCAGTTACACAAAGTTTATCTGTGAGCGGTATTATCAACTGAAAAAGGAGAAGATAATACTATATTTCAAATTTGTGGGATTATTTAAACAACATCTTTATATGTAAAGTTGCTTGAGGTGTTCTGATATTATTTTGTCAAGTCAATATAATTCAATCTCGCTATGCATTATTGATTAATTTACATCTATGTCAGTGACAAATTTGTTTATTATTCTCGCCACCACCAATATTTGCACTATTCATAGTTAATATTCTTTGCATATCTGACACAAAATGAAGTAGAAATAACCAGTTTTTACTGAGTTTTCTCTTTCTCTAAACAGGCACAACGAGATATCCTCGTGAGGGAGAGATCCCTGGTGTTGATTACACATTTTTGACATTGCAACAGTTCAGAGAAATGGAACAAAGTGGACAGCTTTTGGAGAGTGGAATCTTTGAAGGAAACCATTACGGAACACCCAAACCTCCAAAAGAACCACAAAATGAACCATCCACATCTTTCAACAAGCCTCATCACAATTCTTATTCATCCTTAGACAGAAAAAGACCTCGCTCACAATCTGACACTCGTAACCATAAAGATATTGGTTTAGAGAAGTCAAGCAGAGAAAATCACAGAAGAAAGGGACAAGATCTTGGTCAATTGCCACCTAACTGGGAGATTGGTTACACTGAAAGCAATGAAAAATATTTTATTGAGTAAGTGTTTGGTACTGTATTTGTGATTATGATATTGATTAATTTTTCTATAATTCTTCATTAAGTTAAAGTTAATTAAATTATAAGTAATTAGTTTGTATTGTTAGAAGAACTACTGAATGCCAGTAAATACTTTTGTTAAAAATTAGCATCTTATTTAAAAGATTTACACATACGTAGTTTGATTTCTTTTTTTCATATTCATTTTCAATTGATCTACAGAAAAGATATCATATGTTACATGATAACTGGTTCTGCATTTCGTAATCACTTCTGTCAATGGCTTTTTGTATATTAAGTACTTAATAAATGGATTTTTTACTGTAGTATACTTTGATTTGTTATGGCCGCATACAGTATGAACCAAAATTCAAAAGGCCTTTTATGTGTTAGTTCAAAAGACCTTTTTAAAACTCAAAGGTTGGTATGAACTTTTTTTAATATCACAGTTAGATTTCAAAATATTTATATTTGAATTTTTAATTAGATGATGTCATAAGCTGTGTTTGTTAATATAAAAATTATAACAAAGGTATACATTTGGAGGCCTTTTTTAAGAATCTATACAAATGGATTATTGAGAATCAGCTATTTGAACCTTGCATTTATCAGGTGATGTTATTGTAATCTAGTTGCCAAGTTTTCATTACCAAGTCTTCAACTTGTTTACAAAAAAAAAAAACTTTTTTAATTATTAAAAATTCATTGAACATAACTTATGACATCATTTAATTACTAGACATTCATATTGTTTATGTTAATATATTTTGTTTTGTTTTGTTTTACAACATTTAGGAACCTAGTTAGGTTCCAAGGAGTAGAAATAATAGGACTCGAGGTCCCTTACATGGATTTTTCTCCTGGGCCTACGGTTTAATGTCCTTATCCGAGAAGACGCGAAAGTCTAACCATTTGCAGATGTTATAGCAAATGCAGCACTTTCTCATCAATTATTTTAAGACCGTGAGTGGTTGTCCAGCTGGGAATCAAACCTGAGACCTCCCGTACAACAGACTAGCGCCTTACCAACTGTGCTCACTTGGTGGCCTTGGGAGATTTTAGATTTTCATACAATAATTTACTGTACGTCATTTTTGCATTAGACCTTCTCCAAAGTGTAGATTAGAGTATTGGTGGAAATAATTATCTGTTGCCAGACACTGACACTGAGGCATATAATTGTTTTATTAGTATGATACTTTTCATTGGACAAGTTTGAGAGGATTTCACTTTTAATCTTCAGTACTTTGTTTGATCAATTCTCAGAACCAAGATACTGTGTGTCTTATTTGTTATGTAAGGAGAAGTTGGGTGTTAATAACTTATTTGGAGTGAAAGGGTTAATATTTAGTTTGTAAAATCTTCATTAAAGTTCAAACTAGTCTAATTTCCACAACCTGTCTCATGTGTGAGCACACTCAGCTTTTTCACAGATGAGTGACTAAGGTGAATAGCAGAAGATTATTGGTATTTGTTCTGCCTATAATTGCTTTTTTTGTGTACACCAACAGCCACAACACAGGCTCAACTCAATGGCTAGATCCTAGGTTGGTCCATGTCCAGAAATCAGGAGCTGATGAGTGTGATGGCGATGGTAAGAATGATCAGTTTTATAATAATAATATCATTTATTGAATAGTAATAATTATAATATTAAATTTATAATTATAGTAATAATGATAATAGTAATAGATTTATTGTAATACGTCCCGTAACTTTATTAAGGTTGCCAAGTCTTTTATGGTGGGTCAAATGAATTACAATTTGGAACATGATATATGATATTTACTCATTTGAGTGCCGTGCAGTGCTCTTTAAATTCTCAGAGCTTCAGATGCAGCAAACTTAAAAAATTTGGTAATTGTGAGTTATAACAAGAACTTAAACAATAAAATAAACAAGAGCATTAAAGTACACTCACTTTGAACTAAAAAGCATTGTAATACAAGAAACTACATTTCCGAGGTTGGTTTAAGATTTGTGATTGTTTTGTATTTGCTTCTTCAACCATTTTGATGGCGTTTCGATTAAGTGCTGCATTTGCAAATAATTAGTGCGGCATTCATTCGGGGGGGGGGGCACTTTTTAAAAATGTTTTATCTCAAATGCAGCACTCATTCGGGGGCAGCGCTCAATTGGGGGCGGTGCTCCAACAAGTAAATACAGTATACAACTCTAAGATGAACAGAAACCATACACATGACAGACACAACACAAATGTAATCACAGATGTCTCTGAAGACCAACGGTTTAGCTTAACCATTTGCAGACCCAAGCTGTGTCCTTAGGTTTTTAAAAATGATTAGAAAATATTTAGTATACGGTACTGTATATTGTGAATTATATTAACCTTGCATCAGGGGCATAGCACCCAATTTCAGATTGAGGGGTAGAATGAGTTGTAGTATTAGCGAGCGTATAGCTAAGATATATCCACCAAGGATCTGGAAAATTATTGGGGGCAACTGCCCCCTCTGCCCCCCGGGTGCGATGCCCCTGCCCAATTTTAACTTTATTAACATGTTTTTATTAGTATGAATTTAAGTCTTCACAGAAGTAATACATGTGAATTGTAATCAATTGCTGTAAGGTATTATGGGAAAGCTGATGTCCTTTTATTTCTCCCTACAAAGCTAAGTTAATTTAAATCTATTTACGAGCCTAGTGGCCCATGGAGCCAGTGCTTATCTCCAGTGTCTGTAGTGTTAAGTGGATGAGAGTCTTGGATTCCCCCTGGACGGGACACTAATCCATCGCAGGTTAGCTCCCAGCAGACTCTGATACTCATTTACCTACCCCGGGAGGATGGAAAGCTGAGTTGGCTTAGGCAGAAAAGAAGGTCATACAAAATATTTGATACTGTGTAAACTGCAGGGATCAAACTTTTGGCCTTTTGGTTGGAAAGCAGAGATCTTACCAACTGCGACAACCAGGTCCAAACTAATTTTGCCTTATGGCGATAATAATTAAGTTATCACATATTACTGCTAATTTTAATCTACTCACCGACACATTAAACAGTTTTTATTTTAAAAATTTATTTACTTTAGTTTTATTAATTGTTAACACAATAGAGAAGTTTGTCAGTTTGCTTTTTATTGCTATGATTAAAGGTCTTCACTTGTTGTTGATTGCAACTCTTGATTTTTCTTAGCAGAGCTTCCTTATGGATGGGAAAGAGTGATGGACCCAAAATATGGAACCTATTATATTGAGTGAGTCACTTCTTTGACAGCTTTTATTTGTAAAATAAATATATTTAGATAAATTTATAGATAAATAAATATGTGAGCGCATGGATCTGTTGGGATCGGAAGAAATTGAAGTGGTAAAGAGAAATGGTTTGAGATGTATGCGTTGAGGGGGAAATGATGAACCAGTAAAAAGAGCATGGGATTTGGAAGTGAATGGCATATGAAGGAAAGTACAAGACCAAAGACTACATAGAAAGATAAAATTATGATGAAGAAGGAAAGCAGTAAGGATGGTCTAAATGAGGAGGATACTCAAAACAGTAAGAAGTGGAAAGAAAGAGTGTCATCATGGTGTGAGAGTCAGTGACCCTTGGTAAGAGGGAGTATTGACTTAAATAAATGGTGATGATGATGATGATGAAATGAATAAATAAATAAATAAGTAATTAAAACAATTAAATAGATAAATAAATAAATAATTATTTTATATAAAACAATTAAATAAATCTGTTAAGTGCATAAATAAATAAGTACTTTATTTAACTTCTGTTGCGAAGAAGTGGTTGCCCATTCTTCCTAGCAAGAGGCTAATGTTCACTGTAATTGCTCAATGACTGAGGTCTTGGCATTAAAATCAAATTTGCAGAGGGGAAAAAACTGGAATACTTAGGCCCCATTTACATGAGACTGGAATGGAAGTCAAACCAGGACCATTTCATTTCAGTCATTGTATTATATATAATAAAAATGTTTACGCGACACTGGAACGAAAATAGCTCAGACTAGTCTGAAGTCATACCGCTCGCTGAATTGAACCGACTTAGTTCAGACCAGGATAAATTCATACTGAGATGAATGTAAACAACAAAAACATTTCGGGCCGGTCTTAGATTCCCAAGGGCTTGTATTTGTGGGGGGCATGTTGGATTATAATAGCCTGCAGTGCAGGTTCTACACGGCTGGGGGTATTTCTTCATTTCGTGCCATTATGATGTAAACATGCTGGCAATTTCGATTTTCACTCTGCTCTGACTTCCTTCCAGTCTCATACAAAACCCCTTAGAGTCAAATTGAGATTGACAAATTTCCGAGTTCGCATGCAGAGCCTATGACTGATGGTCACTATGGCAACCGGACTCACCATAATGATCAACATTTCTATGAATCTTAAATTTGGTTTGTGTTTGTATAAGGCACGTATGTATTAGATTTAATCTATGTAGCTACATAAGATTTATGATTTTACAATATTTTATATATTCACTATTTTGTAAGACGTATACTGTATTGCTATCAGTTTTATGAATAAAATACGTTTTTCACGATATAGTGCAAAAAAAAGAATGGCATAATTTGTAAAGCTGTTTCTGCAGAAACACTGACTCAGCAGTCCATCTATAAAATTTATTTGTTTCAGTGTTCCCACTACTTTTGAAAAATCAAGTGTCCCTGGGAACCCCAGTGCCCCAATGTGGAGGGTCATTTTCAAAATTTGTGGGGGAGGGTTCCCCCAGGCGAAAAATCTAAAAAAATTGTTTCTTTAAATGGCCGCCAAAAACAATGAACACGAGATGCTCGCCAACATGCTACGTGAATGAAAAACAGTTGAGTGCACAATGGACCATGGGTAAGGGGTGACGTTGTCTTCTCTCCATCTCCCTTGACCACGTGCATAGTTATTTTTCGTGCATCCGATGGACGTAAGAAGGACGAAAGTGGCGTGTCATTTTTAAATTTTCTTGCGTCAAACACGCGTGGCGGCGCGTTAATGGGAACACTGTGTTTTGGACATACATTACTGTAAAAGAGGCTTGCTTTTGACATTCTAGAGGGCAATCATCATTACAATTATGATGTAGCAAGTTTCAAGTTCCCTGAAACCGCCAGAATTATAAAAAACGACAGTGCATATGTTGCTCAGGGTACGCCTCGAGGTCATGTTAAGTATTTGCAAATTCCAACAAGAACCTACTGAAGCTGAAAGTATCACAATATACATGTAGACTTTACAATACAATAAAATTTGGATCCACATTTATCCCCGTAAATGGGGGTGGCCAGATTTGCCCAACTCAATCTCTCTAACTCCCACTTTCCATCTCAATCGATTCATTGCATCAAGCTCTCCTACTCCACTTGCATTTTCCATGTCTTCCTCGGTCGTCCTCGCTTCCTCTTCCCCTTCACTTCAAACTCCAATGCTTTTCTCAA
>JAOBRB020235336.1:0-11783 GCA_027575285.2 Zoanthus pulchellus
ACTTGATATCATCATCGCTACCATTAAAGTACGCTTTAAACAGCCAAGCTTCGATGCATACATGCATCTTGAAAGTATTCTTTTAAAAGAAGGTGATGTTACTGAGCACATTGACTATGTCAAGAGAAACTACGATGAAGTGAATACCTCCAATCTTGTTTGTCAGCTCGATGTTTTCAATCTGATGATGAAAGGCCGTTCAAGAAAATGCTTCAAAGACGTTTTAGAGAGAATACAAGAGCTTTCCTCTGGAGAGAAGAAACTTATTAGCGAGATCGTAACTATTTGTGTATTGGTAAATGTCAACCCTGCAACAAGTGCAACAGGAGAAAGAACATTTTCCATGGCTAGGAGAGTTAAGACGTGGTTAAGATCAACTATGACCCAGCAGCGGTTTAACAGTATCGCCCTTCTCCATTTTCATAAAGACCGAACTGACAAACTCTCACTAACAGCTGCATTAAACGAGTTTGTTGAACGAAATGAAAACAGGAAGCGCAATATTGGAACTTTTAGAACCAACAAAAATTGAATTCAACTATGCTGTGCCAAGTAAGTAAAATGTCTTATCATATGACCCGCATTTTCCCTCGCGCGCGCTCTTAAAAAACCTTCGGAAGAATGGCGTCATCGGGGAAAATACGGCTTTTTGAGCGCCCGCGCTTTTATTCAGTATTTTTTTATGCTTTTCAGTGTCGTACGGCCTAGCTCCCACTCAGTCAATAAGTACATAATATTTCCGTAAAGTTGGCTATAATATTTCTGTCAAACAATTTGTCTTGAATAACATCTCAAAACGCCGGGAATAACGTTTCCGAGACCTATGAATTCAATTGAGCAAAATTTTCCCCAACTTCCCCCCCCCTACATGTTCCTGCCTGTCGTTAGCCCCCCCAATCAAAATTACGCTCCGCGGTGCCTGGATATTACAGTGAATTTATACACATATCAAACTATTTTTAGAAAAACGAAAAGAAAACATTATGATTTATGTCATTTGCACAGTAAGTTCAGATCAGATGAACTTTTGAACTTATCAATAAACGACATTTATACCTATATGTAGCTTAGGAGTATAAAAAAAAGAATCACAATTTCATTATTAATAATGTTAACATGTAATACTTACTTCCAATCTAATCTGTTTTTCTCTAATAACTAATTTTAAAAAAATATTTATTTGTTTAACCCGGCAGAAAAAATGAAATAATTTCACTTCGATGAAGGATTAACGTTCATGTATGTAAAACATCCGCGCTATGGATAAGATCTATATATTTGACTGCCAAGCGGGTAACTCCGGGTTCAATTATCATACTACTGATAATTTGCTATTAAAAAGGTGAGTTTACACGCTTGAATCAACCGCTAAGATCTATCTTTAACAGCCACGCGGGTAACCCCTGGTTCAGTTATCATACTACTTATAAAATGCTGCTAAAAAGTTGTGTTTACGTGCTTGACTCAGCCGGTAAGATCGATCTCTGACTGCATGCCAAGCGGGAAGTTACACCTGACCAAAGTTGGTTATTAGTTTTCATTGTGACAATTGCAATAAAATATCTTCTCTTTTTCGATCCTTCTCAAGATACGCAAAAAAGTACGTATATAGATATAAATCAGTATAACGAAAATCGAATTCCTTGAGATCTATGTCATTAGCTTTTAACTAGAAAATTCAATGGTCAGTCTGTTTTTCGCTTTGTTCGGCATTGTTTTTGTCAGCTTAATTTTGTAAGATTTTGTATGCTCTTAACTTTTGCTGATCTCAGCTCAAGACAGTTTTGTACTTATTAAAACTACATATTTGCTTGAAATCGAAATCGAGCTCCTTATTATATTTCAAGCAACAGAGAACGCCGGCAATTAGTCTGGGTCTGTACATATAACATATTTGTTACCGCAGTTTGACGTTACCTTCAAAGCTTGGAACGCAACATAACACAAACACAAGTATCACTGCAGCAGTTACACGGTGTAGAAACTGTACCTCCATTTAGAAATTAGTATATTTACACGCAGTGAAACTAAAATGGTGGTCCTGGTACTTAACGCACCGCCGGTCCTGAAAGAAGAGTTCAAAGGAGATCATGTTTCGTGTTTTGTTACAAATCTTTCAGGTTAATGGCTTTTTTTTTTAAAAATAACATTTTTATTGTATTATTCTTGTCTACCTTACGTTTGTGATTCCTTTGACTTTTGCGTGAGGGCTATATTATTTTTTTTTTATCATGTTTTAGAGGAGAGCTGCTGTAATCAACATATTTTTTATACTTGTTATAACTAACTATAATTCTATGTTAGTTTAACTTTCCCAATGCAACAGTCAACAGAAAGTGACAATGAAATGGGAGTTGATTAATTTGTACGTTAGTACTTAACAAATTTTAATATCAGTACTTAATCCTTAAGACATAATTCAAACAAAACATTATAGTATGTCAAAAGAACAAAAATAAAGATTTTTATGGGATTAATTGAGTAATGCCCAGTACTGGCGTATCCGGATACTTTTATCCGTCTTTTACATTCAGGTGTATTTAAATTCGCTCTTCAGAGTAAGACAAGTCCAGTTATAGTTTGTTAATTCTAAAAACAAAGTATATTGCTCAGCATGTGATTGAAATATCGTTAAACTCTACGTTATTCACTAATTCAGTAGTTATATGGTATATAATTGATCAAGCCTCTTCCAGTACCTATTGCTGAGGAAAGTATCATAATTATTGCAATTTATTTCCAGAAATAAGGGCCCAGTTCTTCAAAATCCCTTTAGTGTTAACCCAGGATTAATTTCCATGTTCCTGTTTCGTAACTTCTATAGCTTGCTCTGGTCTGGAATTTCGGACTTAATAGGTAAAATTAAACCGAGAAGAATTTTGTGATCATCACAATATGCTATATACTTATCAAAAAATGGGTCTCTGAATTTTGTTTTAATCCAGGATTAAGTTAATTGAACCTTTGTTCAAAACCGGAGTTTTGTGGAACCGGGCCAAGTTGTTAGTTATACCATGCCGATGAGACTGACATACACAAAGACAGCTGTCCGTGACTGCTATTGTTCAGATTGGTCAAGGCTCACAATAATTATTCATGGTACACAATAAGTATTTATAGCAGTTGCGAAGGGAGAATGCTTGATGCCATCGTAGCCTTGTGTACATTTTAGTGGCTTAACTAAGGGTTAGATAGTTATTAAATGTGAGTGCTTTGTTTACAAATACACTCACAAGCTGGTGATATACAAGGTTGCAAAGAAGAAGGTAGTATGAATCGCGTTTCTCGAAAAATAAAAAAACAGCTTCACGAGCCAAAAAGTCAGCTTTCTTCATTTAACGAACGATTAGTAGATAATGCATATGGAAAGTCCCGTTTCTCGGAAAATTAAATGTTCAATTCACGTTCCTCGTGCAATCAAAAAGGTCAAACACCGTTTCCCGAAATAACCTATTACTACCTAGAACTTATTCATAATGAACATGCCAGTGATTTTAATATATTACTGGCTATTTGGCGCACGTCCAGAAGTTTTCCCGCAAGTCGGTAAGTAAGTAAGTAAGTAAGTAAGTAAGTAAGTAAGTAAAAAACCTAGTGGCCACGCCTTTAGCGCGCACCGAAGCGAGGCTTAAGTTGTAAATAGCAGCAAAAACATGTTCATCGCAATATTGACAAAGTGAAATCATAGATTCCCGTCCTTAGAGATTTTCCGGATTTTTTATTTATATGTATGGGTTTTTTCAATTTATCCAATGTTTTCAATATTGCACTTTTAGGATAACTTGAAATTTTTGCAATTTCATTTTAGAATTTGTATACTTTTTAACTTTTCACTGGCAAGTTCACATCGCGTGGCATTGTAATTTTGGAGAGGAAAAACAGATGAAAGCCAGATAAATGGTACTTGTGAATACCAAGAAAATCATTTTAGGCATAACAGACACTCAAATATGAATTTTAAACTCTCGTTTAATAATTGGGAGCTACGTACATTGTACTCGTTAACAATAAATATTAACATCACAAGTCGCCTTAGTTATGTTTGCGTTTTTGCCTAACAGATTAGTTTTGAACAGATGTAGACATGAACGAAGCGTACGATCGACCTCTGGAGGGAAGATGGTCAACAGATGTAAGTCGATGTAGAACCACCCTTGTTCAACGAAGAGGAGGAAATGGATATTGAGCCCATACCTTTTAACGAAGAAAAACTGATGGATATGGATCATCTTGGTTTAAAGGTAAGTTAACATTATCGTCATGACATTCATGTTGATCACAACGTCTCTCCATTATCTCAAGTATTAAACCAAGTAGGTAGTGGTGGAAATGGCACCGAGGACCCCCTCCTCACTTTTCGTTTCGGAAATATTTTGGATCGTTGCTCCCAAAATATGGGCGCCCACGAGTAACTCGTACCAATCTTTCTCAGGAAAAATCCTGTGGAGGACGCAAATTGATGCAACTTGTTCCAAGAATTTGGTCATGCTCTCCTCGCTTCCGTGCAAGCTCTCATCGATTGATACACGCGTCAAGGGACACCCTTGCGTCAAGGGACACCCTTATATCCTCGCGACCGTCTCTATTTCAGCATCGGGTCCCAGTTTCTAAGGAACGTGTATGATGGATGGAATCTAACCGTGGACGAATGCACTTATTCCAACAACGAAAAGCAAGTAGATCAAGTGCTGGACAATCTTTTGAAACTTTTAAATTCTGACGAAAGTTTACGAACGGACCAGTCCTTCACACTGAGTCTCGTGGTCGTGCGATCTCTTCTTCGAGGGGGTGGCAAGAAAGGCAAACGTGCTTGTGTTGGTGAAGCCAGTGCCACCCGCCTCGCCAAGGAAAAACAGTCTCTTTTAGAAATTGTCTGGGATGGTCGAAATATGTGCTGTGCCTGAAGCTTTGTGGACGGCCTACAAACATGCAACCATGTCGGGAAGAGTCTTTAATGCTCAGACTGAGTATAGTGCCTGTTCTACCTGTAACCGCAGTTTTTACAGCCCTATTTGCTCTCGGCAACATCATTGAAAAGCCTACAAAGGACTCGACGCCGACCCCGCTCATCTTGTTGTGTGCAGTACGGTCCAACGTTGCCGTTTCTGTAGTAAACGATCCGTTTATCATGGTCACGATATGTATCAGCCAGAGAATCAATGCTACCATGACGACTGTCCGTCCTGTTAGGAGTATGTGGACTTTAGTACGCATCGGTGTAACATCCAGACAGAAGACCAAATGGAGGAATGTTGCGAGCAACGTCGTCAACAGCTAGCCGAACGACGTGCCAGAGATCAAGGGTATGATCCATATCGTTGGCCCAGACGCCAATAACGACCTATAACCTAGGAACCTGAAGAGACCAAAAATATGAGCGTGTACTTTGACATCGAGTCCTTGCAAGTAGTTGAGGGTGACAACCTGCGCCACGAGCAGGATGGCAGGAACCGATTTGGGGGACCTTAGACATTGGGACTGTACAAACTGCGTTCGAGACTTTGTGGCCGGGTTGGGCCAAATGCTCAGCAATGACAACAAGGAAGAGGCCAACACCAATGGGTCTAAACAAAAGACTTAGTGGTAGGACATAAATTTTCAGGGGTACGACAGTTATTTCAACCTACAGGAATAGCACCGTCAAGCCCGAGATCTCCTTCCACTCGTAAATAGGGGTAAAATTTAGAACTGAAAGTAGGTATCCAATTTATTGACTCTATGTCCGTTTTACCATGGCTTTAGCAACCTTTACCTCTACGTTTGGCTTCGACGACAAAACTCTCGGTTTGAAGAAAGGACTCTTTTCCCACTTCTTCAATTCCCATGAAAATCAAGAGTATTGAGGACCCTTACCCGCCCATCCGCTTTACCATCCTGAAGCCATGTCAGAAAAACAATACAGGGAGTTCAACCAATGGTACCAATCCCAATCAGAGAGTTCTACGTTCGATCTCCAAAAAGAATAGTTGGGGTGCTGTGACCCAACGTACGAATTCTCCGAGCTTGCTTTCCAGCACACCACCATTGCTTCTGCTTGCTCCCGTGACTTACGCAAGTCCCGTCTCAAGCGCAACACCATTGCTTCCGAGTCTGTCCGCGGTTGGTGTCTCAAAACCAATCATTCGACGGTTTCCATCGAATGGTTGGAGTGGCACGGTCTGCAGCTAGGGCGACGATTACAGCACGCTTGAAACGAAGGAGAACATACCATTCGACTTGTCAACCGTCTCTACCACGTTTACGGTTACGATCGCCAGACAAACACGGCCCGAATGGAGCTTCACCAGCAACTCCAAGGACGTAACTTCGAGGAAATGTATCAGACCACCCTCTATCGCCAGCAGTGTTTGTAATCTTTGGGCTACACTATCTGCAGTATCTGGGAGTGTACTTGGACCCAGCAGAAACAAAACCGACCCGACTTGGCGGCTACCGTTCAAAGGCACCATATTGAAGACCCTCTCAATCCTTGGGACGCTTTCTTTGGAGGTCGCACCGACGCCGTCCGCCTATACTTTCAAAATGAACCACTTATGATGATTTCACCACCCTGTACCCGTGGGTGAACACGTACGACGATAATTCTTTCGGCTATCCCACCTTATTCTCCGTCCTCCTCCAGATCCCTTCTTCTCCACTTACTTCTGCATCGCCAAATGCACGATCTTACCACCACCCAATCTGATTCGTCCAGTTCTACCTTATCGTTGTGGCAACACGTTGGTTAACCCTCTGTGTCGCACCTGCGGCGAGGAAAACATCGACCTCCCGCTTCTGAAAAAGGAATGGATCTGCCATCACACTCCGGAAATGCATTCCTTGACCGGCACCTGGTGCACACCCGAACTAAAAAATAGCCGTGCAACTACCAACCCGCTTTGGGCAAGTGTCTGTGCGGATTGACCTAAGAAATACGGTTATCGTGGTTTCCCTCTGAACGGTGCATGTTCACAATAACTGAACTTTACCATCATGAAAGGAAACGTACAATCGGAAATTGTACAACCTACAGAGGATGGTCATCCCCGACAAATTCCCGTACAGGAACGTTACAAGATCGTCATCAACAACAAAACGTACGACCTGTACAATCAGCCCAGACACAAAACGTATCGTCTCGTGGCCATCAAACGGGTCTTCCACTCCAATCATCCCGATCCATTCCTCACCTTTCCCTGCGGGTACAGCGACCTCGACCCCGACCCGATGGCAGTTCTTGTATCGCCATGATGGACACAAAAAACTGAACTCTTTTTCATTGTAAATAGATCATTTTTTATTGAATTTTTTTTTCTATGATACAAAAGGTATTTCATATAAATTATTATTGTCTTGTAAGGGTATGAGCATAGCTCTTTCGAGACAGCGTACAGTCTTGCCTAATTTCTCAAATGTTTTTTTTCTTCTGCTTCTATCTTTTTTAATTTTGTATGCAACCACATTTCCACGAACCATTGCCCTTGCTGCTCTAACGTATAAGCTTTTCGCGATTGATAGCTAGCCAATTTCGAAAATGTCTAGGCGTGCGTGTTTTTGCAGATCCGCTAACCACCTTTCCCAAAACTGTTTAACAGTTTCAATCTTCCAATCTCTGCAATAGCCTAGAAGATCTTCGTATTCTTTTTCTTCAATCGGGGTAGTTTTTGAACCTGCACTATCACCCATCGAATAATTCTCCTGCTGCTTTGAACATGGGGGCTTTGGAAAATCTCGCTGCATTGTATTCACTGAATGCCCGACAATCACAGGCTGGATCTCTGTACGGTCTACCTTTGGGTGGCCGTCTCCATCCCTTAGGTGGCCGTCTCCATCCCTCGGGTGGCCATCTCCACTCGGGTACTTCCCTTCTTCTTTGGTTTGCTTTCTCTTGCTGACTTGCTCCTGTATGCGCTCCGCTCCATCGTCTTTTTTTTTCAAAAAAAGCAACTCTTGTTTTGGTTTCACCTTTTATATCTTTCTCAGGATGACGTCATTGCTTTTTCTCATTCCCTTTGCAGACATCCTTCGGAAGCTCAGCGGTAAAACAGAGGACTGTAAATCTTTGGGTTGCTGGTTCTAGTCCGGCTCGAAGAAATTAAGTTTAAGATGTTAAAGTGGTTATTACATTGTGTTGTGGCCGCAATAACTCGGGTTCGATTGGCCGGCCACGGCATTTTCTATTTTTTACGAATACTTTTCAAACCAGACAGCATAGTCATAAAAACTCTTAAACTTCACCCCAAACAGGCTCTTCGTTTTTTGTAGCTTCAAAAAAATTGCAGTATTTTTATGTAATTGTCACTTCAATCCTGTTCCAACATTCTGCCACATTCTCATTGAGCTTACTTGGAGGCATTTCTAGTACGAAACACATTGCAAACACCATTCGCTCTCAGCGCACGTAGTTCAGCTAGCATTTACATTTTTTCAATCAAAGTACGCATTCTTTTACGCGTTTTTTGCACGTTTTATACCGTCCTTTTGTCTGGTAATGACGTCATCCTGATTTTCGCATTTTTTCCGCTGATCTGCTGATCCGTTGCTATGGCCACCATATTTCGCCCGCCCAGATTAGGGCATACTACTACTGAGATTGAAGGCAAATTTAAGAAGGAAGAATTTGAAATCAGGGAAGTTAAACTATCGAACGTACCACGACACGGCCGGATTTTTTAAATGACAATAACTAAATGTGTTTGAAAGATTGAAGATTTATAGAGTTTGAACATTTGATTTCAAAATTTCAGCAAGATGAAACTACAAATATTTTTTGTACTAGTTATGTTGTTAATTGCTTCCTTCATCTTCGAAAGAAGAAGACATTATTTGGCACCGCATGTTTGAGAAATTGGAGTTGTTACCTATAAAGAAAAAGTTTACTTTTCTTTACTATTTGAAGTGATTAATGATGTTCTTGTTCTTATTACACAATATACGGAAAGTAATGGACCTTTATTGAGATTATTTATATTTTCTTATCGTCTTATGATACTTTAGGTTGTTTTGGCGGAGACGTAAATTATTGCTTGGAATCTGAATCTAAATAGAATTGTAGTCTACCTAGACTCTTAGTCTTATGTTTTATACAAATACAATTTTTAAAAATTAAAGAAAATTTTGGATTTGTTCAATGTTGCAAAATATTTTTAATATATTTTGTTGGAAAATGTTTATTAAATATATGGTCTAGAGATATTTTTGACGTTTCTGTATGGTAAATAGATAAAACGCATTAATTCTTATACTATAGCAATCGACTTTTTTCAGTACTATTTTTTTTATCGATTTCGACAGCTAATTGAATTAAAGATGAGCATTTTTTTGGCATTAAAGTGAAATTTTGAAAATATGTAAAAGCATTTTGGTAAGAAATTCGAGCATTATAAAGCATTAACATTTTAGTAAGAAAAAAAGCATAATTTACCAAGGCCTAATTTTCCCTTCGTCTCTACAAATCAAATAGTTTCTTAAGTCACACTTTTATCAAATCCAGTGGGAAGCACTGCAAACAAATCTACTCCTTTTGTCGAGGGATAAATGTTTTTTTTTTCCTTTTTAAACAAATCCAGATAATTTCTCAAAAGATGTTTCGTGTACGTAAGTTCATACTCATTTTCCAAGCCCCAGACGAACGTCTACTATTGTGATGTTTGTGATCGACAGCTCTTGTCGAAAAATTGACCAATGGGAATTTTCCGTTTCCTGGGGAATGGAAAATTGCTGAACTGATTTGAAGTATGGCAAGGCGACAGTCTCTGTCTTCAGCCACTCGCCCGAATTCCTTTTCGCTCTCGTTCGCGCGTCCATTTCCTCTTTCCAGTTTCCCATAAAATTCTCGATCACCCAGGGAAGGAAGAGACTGTTTTGCAGTCTACAAAGAAAATAACTGCGCTCAACTCCGCTTGTACAATTTTATGTTACTCTGAGTTATTTACGCGTGCTTATCAGTTCCATGCACATTGCACTTCAATTCAATTTTGACTACCAATACAAATACAAATTTCTGGGATCTAAAATTGAAACAGCGATAAAAAACAAATATTTTTTTGTAGCAATAAACATGCTTGACCTAGAACACAAATGTCAACAAAATAGATTTTACTTACCTGGCTTTAAGCTGTTTTTTTTTCTCCATAATTAGAATGGCGGCTACCGTAATTTTGCTAAAGCTGAAAATGTAAAAATACTAACGTGCAATTATAGAAACGTCAAGCAATTATAAGAATATAATAGAGAAAAGTTTCAACCAGTTGAAAAAGACTACACGTATGATTTACTGAAGTATTGGAAAAATTACCAAAGACGGCCATCTAGACAATGTAGCGATGAGCATGATTTCGCCCCTTTCGAGGCTATTTACAACTTAAGCCTCACTTTGGTGCCCTGGAAAGGCGCGGCCACTAAGTTTCGAAATCCGTCTATAGGTTGGTAAGGAAGAAGCTAAGTAAGCAAGGAAGTAAGTAAAACTGTTGTGGACCAACGCTCAAGTGCATGTTCGGAATTGTAGTTTCGGAAACCAAAAATGAAGGATAACTACTTTACCGACAGAAACTACAGTAAGGTCAAGAGTATGCACTACCTTAGCTAAACACGAAGATAATCAGCTATACTCTACCGCCTGAAGCTGCTATAATCATGTCAAGAGTAGGCACTATTAGTGCTAATTCCGAACATAACCAGCTACTCTACCGCCTGAAGCTGCTATAATCATGTCTAGAGTAGGCACTATTAGTGCTAATTCCGAATATAACCAGCTACTCTACCGCCTGAAGCCGCTAAAATTATGTCTAGAGTAGGCTCTATTAGTGCTAATTCCAAACAAAACCAGCTACTCTATCAACTGAAGCCCCTATAATCATGTCTAGAGTAGGCTCTATTAGTGCTAATTCCGATAATAACCAGCTACTCTACCGCCTGAAGCTGCTATAATCATGTCTAGAGTAGGCACTATTAGCACTATTAGTGCTAATTCCGAATATAACCAGCTACTCTACCGCCTGAAGCCGCTAAAATTATGTTTAGAGTAGGCTCTATTAGTGCTAATTCCAAACAAAACCAGCTACTCTATCAACTGAAGCCCCTATAATCATGTCTAGAGTAGGCTCTATTAGTGCTAATTCCGATAATAACCAGCTACTCTACCGCCTGAAGCTGATATAATCATGTCTAGAATATACTACAGCTATGTCAAGAGTAGGGACTATTTAAGCTAATCCCGAATATAGAGTCAGGTTCAGCAGGGACTTCCAAAGCTGGTCCCAAATATACAGTCAGGTTCAGTAGGAACTTCCAAAGCTGATCCCAAATATACAGTCAGGTTCAGTAGGGACTTCCAAAGCTGGTCTCGAATATACTGTCGGGTTCAGTAGGGACTTTCAAAGCTGGTACCAAATATACAGTCAGGTTCAATAGGGACTTCCAAAGCTGGTCCCGAATATACAGTCAGGTTCAGTATAGGGCCTTACAAAGCTGCTCCCGGATATACAGTCAGGTTCAATAGGGACTTACAAAGCTGGACCTGAATATACAGTCAGGTTCAATAGGGACTTACAAAGCTGCTCCCGAATATACAGTCAGGTTCAATACTACAATAGGGACTTCCAATGCTGTCCCAGAAATCTTTTGTTACATAATCACTGACAAGGGTCAAAATTGCATCATTGATCTTGAGTATCAAAACAAAAAAATGCAGTTTGAATTAATATAGAACGAATCAGCGAACTTTACCTTAGGGAAGCCTCACATATCGATTTTGCCCACAAGAAACGTCAATTTTACGTTTGTGGGTGGGGGGGTTGGCGTAA
>JAOBRB020235446.1:0-11783 GCA_027575285.2 Zoanthus pulchellus
TGTTCTTAATACGTTCTTAAAATTTGGGTCAATCTCAGCCTCAACGTTCTTATAAAAAAGGTTCTTATAAAAAAAAAAGAGTGTATACAACAAATTTGAGAAAAAAAAGAGAAGGAGCTCCTCAAGCCCATCGAGTTGCGTCAATTGAAATTCCTTGCACACTGCATTCAAAAGCATAAATTGGAGAATCTCTGTCTAAGCGGCCACATTATAAACGGAAAGCGCGCTCGAGGTAGACGGAGGTCACGTACATGCAGTGGGTACACCCTTTTTTTATAAGAACGTGGAATTTTTCAGTATATCAGCGTCAAATGTTCTTAAATATGTTTTTAAAATATTTTTACTGATTTTAGTCATTTTAGATGATATAAATAATACATGTACCGTATGTGGTACATTTCTGTATACATTGATTTGTACATGTACATTGCACTGTATCGAATAATTGACTGATTGATGAACTGACTCTCTTGCCAGTTTGTCTCAAAAACTATACCTAAGAACTGCAATTTAGCAGATGAAATACCTGTGATGTAAAATTATTATCTGCAAACTTTGGTCAAGAAGCACGAGCAAATTTTTCAATAACACTGTATGAATTATTTAATTAAAAATAAATGTTCGTCACCTTTTCTCAGCCTCAGCATGTTCTTAACATGTTCTTCAATATTTGGCGATTTTCAGCCTCATGTTCTTATAAAAAAAGGTTCTTATAAAAAAAAGAGTGTATCTTCAAAATTTTTAACATTCATTCAGTTCATGCAGACAGATTTGGGATGCCGCTAGAGATTGTTAACGATGGCGGAGCATTTCAAAGCATTACTTAGTGGTTCGCCTAACATATAGCATTAGTGGTTCGCACCATAGCAAAAGAAAACAAATTTACGCTAGAGAAGTCTCGTAAAAATATTTTAGAAACTTACAGTTCTTAACAGTGACTTTGTATCGTCTATGTAAACTCGTTTTTATAAGAACCGTTTTTATAAGAATGTCAGGGTGAAAATCGGCCCAAAACTTAAAAAAAAACATGTTAAGAAATCAATCAAGGCTGAGAAATGGCCGAGAAGTTTATTTTGTTACATTACAGCACAAAATCACGGAATTGGCAAATAGTCGATAGTTCAACATTGTTTGCAACTAGGAAAAAAACATGGAAATTTTACGAGAATAATGATTTGCAGGACTCTCTTTATATCAAATATCAAAGGTCTTATCTTTAATAGATAACAAACAATATGTCTGGACAGCAGCCAACGACTAAATTCTGTTTCATAAACTAAAGTCTAAAGAGAATTTTTCCTAGCCTAAAAAGGTTGTACACCAATAAAGTATGATTGTATTTAAAAACATTGTCAAGAACATTAAGCGTTGGACAAAGAATTAAGATCTCCTTATAAAAAAAGAGTATATAATGCAGTGTTATAGAGCCAACGTGCTTGCTGAAATACCATCCATCCGTTTTCATTCAGCGTGCCAATGGTTATAAAAGATAATAGCTTACGTGTACGTGCGATCTTATGCGTTGAACCGTCAGAATTCTGGAAGCAATCACGCGGTTTCAATCTTCATCATATTTACGCGTTGTAAATGTTAAAATCGTTCTCTGGCTGAAAAACTGGTACAATGTCTTGTACAAAAACTTAAAAGTAGTGAAACAAGAGTTTATCGGTATGAAATATTTTTTATACACGTAGCCCCTGTACTAGGCTGTAGGAATTTCTCACTCGTCAAAGGTTGTTATATAATAGCCGAAAGTTTGTGTTTTTAATAGATTTTTAGCCAGAAAACGATTTTAATATTTAAAATTCTTTGTCTAGCTGCGACGCCTCAATTTTTGAAGTGTGATTTTATTGCTAAAACTGACACATATAAGAAAAAGGTTATTTTTCAATGAGTCTTAAAAAATGACCAAAATTTACATTATGCTATTAAAGCACATACCAATGCTTGAAGATGACTGAAACCATAAAATAAATTGTTTTTTTCGCGGCCTGGTAAAATGTAGTCACATTTCTTTATAGAAGGTTGTTATTCGGACCGAAGCTGAATATTGCTTCTTTTTGGCCAATTTTAGGCTGAAAAAATATTCTTAGGAATAATCGTTGACATGAAATTTCCGTTTATCAATGACTGTAGAACTTCAAAGAAAACAAATATCTGTATATGCATGGCTTTGCCATTAGAGTGCAATTAATGAATCATACATTATTTGTAATCAGTATAATGTTTGTTTTTCAATCATGCTAAATTATATTCTCAACAAAATCTGAGCCTCATCGTCATTCTTAAAAAAAATTCTTAATGCATCTACTGTTAGTTTATCATGTTTTTAGAAAACTATAAAAAGATTTTTCGCGCGCTTTTTGTAAGACGTGAGCGTGCGTCTGTAACTCGATAAACTCTTAAGGTTGCTATTTCTTGCATCTGGGAAGTTACTGAAAACTTATTACTTGAAAACTTTGTCTTTGCCTGCAACATAATAAAAAGCTTCTGTGACAAAACCTTTTCAAACTATCATGTGCTTGTGTTGAGCCAACAAAACATCTGAAATAGTAAAGAGAGTTCTTCACTTAATCAGCGTGCGAAAACATATTTTTTCTCCTGCACTGAGCACTCAAATGTTCTAAAAGAAATAATTCATGCATAGTGTGTGTCTCTCGTGTTATGGATGCACTTGGGAAGTTGGTAGAGCACTAGAGAAGCTAGAGAAGCACTCAACTTTGCCTCGTGCTGCTCAAACGCTTCTCTCATGCTCTCCTGAACTTCCCAAGTGCATCCATAACGCGATAGACACACGGTACGCATGAATTATTTCTTAAACTGAGAAATCAGTATCATTTCTAGGTTTGAATGTCTTCATGCCTGAATCAAAAGAGCTCCGTCACGCGACTGACCGACATTTTGCGACTCAAAGCCAAGAATGAACTTAGTGAAATTGTGTCAGCTTTATACAGAAGAAAAAGGTTAAAATATTCGGCTTGAAAAATGTTCACCAAATGGTTTAATACTTGCAGTTATCTCAGACATGATGTTTAAGTAATATTCACCCTTAATTTGTTTTTTTGCAAAAAATGTCTTTTGATTATTCACAGTCATGCCGCGCCAACCCTCCTAGATAAACCGGGAGTCTCCCTGATACAGTGCGAATCTCCCGGTCCCCCTCACGGGTAACCAAATCTCCCGGATAAAAGCGACACTGTAAACTAAAGTCCTGTTTCCAAATTTATTCAATTCAATACAAATTCGGTTTTTTAAACTCACCTTGCCGTTTCTTAAGATACTTTTACGAAATCATTTAATCACAAAAGCACACGCTTTTTACAGAAACTATTTACAAAAGCTTTCTCCGTTTTCACGACCATTCAACGGATTGTCTGGTTGGATATCTCTGTAAGCCAAAAAAAAACGGAAAATCGTCGGAAAATCATCGGAAAACTTCGTTTAACTCCGGAAGTATTCGGAAATCTTCTCGTCGACTTCGGAAGTATTCGGTAGTTTTTTTAGAGTTCTAGGACAACTTCGGAAATCCTCGTCCCTATTTTTGGGAAAGAAGTCGTTGGAAGAGGGAAGTCAACAATTTTTCCTTGGGAAGTAGGGGGGTGGACTAAAGATTTCATGAGTGAACGCAGATAAACCTCATACATTCACACCACGCATGCGCACCACCGTGTACTATCCTCTCTACACAAACAATCAGGAGCCCACGAGTTGGAGCGATCAACTTTCGTTTTCTAGTGTCACGGCGTTTTTTTACGAACCGTCTTATTTTTAGTTCAGTTCTCGTGAACTCCACGTTAATAAAAAAATATATATTTTTATGAATTGTCTGATTCCTCCGAGACAGGAATTCCTATTGAAATTTCCCGCTAAAAGCGATCTTAAAACATACCAGGTCGTGAAAACGCTGTGTGATAGGTCTATTATACTCATTTATAGGAGTTGCTCGCTTCTACTTATGGGCTCATGACACAAGTAGATAAGTATTTCGATAAATTCCGCCTACAGCGCTCGAAATAATGCAGTAGGGCGATGAAATAGTAATAATTTACGATTACAAAAATTTGGTTGATTCGGGTTTTCTCTACAAAGACTACTTTCGATATTCAGAACTGTTTCGTGAAGACATTTCTTCCCGTGATGCCATGCGTGTAGACTGAAAACAGTAGGCGCAGTTTCTCTTTCTAAAAATAACACTCACCTGCCCTTCCCTCCTGTAAGATGTTGATTAGGTCTGTAGTTGAATAAAGTAGAAAAGGCTTAGCAGAACTGCTGATAGACCTGAGTTGAAGCTGGAAAGATGTAATTGACACTGACCTTATAACCATGGTCACGTTTTTAAAAAACTGAAAATTATGAAACCAATAAAGCGAATTCACTTTACGTGTCGTGGTATTTTAATATGGTAATATGAACTAAAGCAATATAATACTCTTAACGAAAGAAAAACACATCTATTTTATGTAAACAAAAATCAAAATGTCACAATTATGATTTGAAAGAGTCGGGATTTTATTAATTGCTTTTTGAACGACACTTTTATATTTTTATCGTCATCTGTAATTTCAATAACTTATCAATTTAAAAATATCCCAGCTTTTACAGTTTTTTTCATGTTCGCACGTTCCAATGGTGAATTGGTTTGAGGGGCTGAGGACTAATAATAGGTTTTATCACGGGTTAATGCCGTAATGGCTTTTATTTTAAAAACTGCTTTTTATATGTACTGAAACTTGGCGCTTTACCTATAATTTCGCTTCATATCTCTTCCGGAGTTTGCAAGTGTCATGAATTGTAAATCTAAAATATGCAAGGTACCTTGAAATGTAAAAGAAACTCAATTTTTCTAAATGCTTCGGTTATGTTGTTGTTTTCTTACAAAAAAACTAAACAACAACGATATCTTAAAGCTTTTCTCATTTTTTCATAAATAATTTTTGTGACCGACGCAGGAAGAATCTTAGTTTATCTTAAAATAGTATTATACATGGCGGATGCAAATTGATAACAAATTTAAGTGTTCTAGTGTGTTGGTTTCCTGTTCTCCATGCGGTATGACAAACTAATGATTATGGTTTCAAAGCTACAAAATTTACCCATAAAATTCATTTAACTATATTTATGTTTTTTTCTTACAAAATACAAAAAAAAAATAACAAAGAAAAAAACTGGCAGCTTACAAAAATAGGAAGCAGCCAGATGACCAGAAGTTTTAAAATTAAAGTGTTTTTTTTTTCGTGAAGTCAACTTTGATGGCAACCTACTGTCACGTACAATATCATAAAGATATATACAAAGCCATGTGATTGATAAGTTTGGTGATGCGGGACGTCATTATTCATATCTATTGCAGTCAGTGTAGCCCGATTGTGCTTTTAGCTGGACTTCATGAACTCTCCTAATTATATATTATTCCAAACACTCCAAACTCTTATTTAACTAAAGCGATCTTGTCAACAAGAATATTGAGTGTCAGAGGGTCATTTTCGGAAGCTTAAGTATATTTGCGTGGGATTCATGCAGGGCAATTGGTTAATGAATCAGCTTTTATAATAACTTCATTTTCAATATCATTTTTTGTTCAGATGAGCATGGAAACGACCGTAGAAACAACCGTGGACACAATATGGAAAGAACCGTTTGGCGCCAAAATCTTCAAGCTTGTTCTGTATATCATCATTGGATTGTTCGGTGTTATTGGTAACATCTTGGTGTGTATTGTCGTGCTAAAGACGGCTAAACTACGATCCTCGACTTACTATTTCATATGTAGCTTGGCCGTAGCTGATATTGGAGTATTACTCGTGTGCTTTCCCCTTGCAGTTATAAAGGGAGAACTTGCCAGTGATTGGCCTTTCGGAGAAACCTTTTGTCTTTATATCTACCCGCTTACAGAGTCGGTTTTTGGAGCTTCTATCTGGTCAATAACAGTGATTGCAGTCGAAAGGTATCGTATTATCGTTGTCAATCGCCCGAAAATATCAGCGCGCAGCAGCAAGAAAAAGTGTTATGCTTGGATGGTCATTGCTGCCGTATGGCTCGGAAACCTTTTACTAGCGGGAGTTCCAATATACCCCGTGATTAAATATTATGAGGACGCAAGTATGATAGTTTGTTACCCGGAATGGAATTTTGAAAGAGAGGAGCCAAATGTAGCTCTAAAAACTGCCTACCTGCTTGCATTGACAATATTTTGGTATGTTTTCCCTCTCGGCGCCATCAGTTTCATATATTGGGCCGTTTCCTGTAAAATAAAAGAGCGCTCTGATTTCCTTGCGCGAATAGGTGTGCGAGGTCCGCGCGAGTGGGAGGATCCCGAGAACGATATTCGCGTGAGTCACAACGACAAAATGAGCAAAGATAACAAAGCTCGACGTCTGTTGACACCTTTGGTTGTCGTATTTGCAGTCACCATGTTCCCCTTAACCCTATATCGCATCCTAACCATCTGGTGGAGTGGTTTAGTCGAGTGGAAATATGCCTCGCTTATCCTTGATGTTGTGATTTTTTTCACTATAACCAATTCGGCCGCAAACCCAATTATCTACACAATTGTCAGCAGCGAGTTCCGCACGGCGTTTGGAAATATTACGCACCTGAAACAACTAAGACAGTGCGCAGACTCGCACACGGACAGCGGGGTAACAAACATTACGCGTCTTTCTAGCATCAGCAAGAAGATAAATACTCCCAAAACTGAAAGCAATAAAAAACAGCAAAAAAAGCCTTCAAACAGTGAAAGCTTACAAACAAATATGACAACTCTATGATAGTAACTGCACAGTGTAGCATGTTGAAACATGCTGAAAGTCTTTAGATCAAAGAAGCAAAAAAAAAACATTTTTGCAGTAATATAACAATATAGTTGATGTTCGCGGGCGTAAATATGTTTTGGGCCCGACACAGGCTCATTTTAGCCCGAGCGCAGCGAGAGCATTTAGCACAAAAACAAGAACATATTGCTACTTCAGAAACGCGGATATTTATTTAATGAAAGTTGTGTTCTAGCGGCGGGCTCTAATATATTAGAGCCCGCCAAAATGTCTGTTAGAGCCCGAATAATACGCCACAATGCTCGCCAAAGTTAATATAATGACGCTTAAACCATGAACCATATGGATTTATTTTTACTTCAGTTAGTTTTGCATTATTTGTACTTTTTTCACGATTTTCGTTTTACACCTTCATTAGTACGATAGGCGAAAGACAGATCACATGATCAGTCTTATCCAGCAGTTTGTCAGTTGGCGTGTGTCGTAAACGTGAATTTCAACTTATTTTGGTCAATTTTGGGTCCCTCCGTACAAAGCCGGCAAAATCAGGATTTGTATAGGTAATCATACGGTTTCAAGTTCAATTTGGAAATAATTTGCACGAGTGGGTTTTTCAAAAAAGTATGAAAATTGCATGAGACAGTAGTGCGTGTTACCTCAAAAATGCACTGTTACTCAGCCAGTCAGAATTGAGTAATTTTTTCAGGTATATTATTAACTTTATTATCATTATTTCTTAATTTACTAAATTAGATAATTATATTTGAATTGTGTTTACAAATTGTACGCCCTATAAAAAATGTTGCCAGTTGAGTTAAGCAACTTTTTCCAATGTCAGTGAAGTTACTTTTTGTGAATTTTATGTTTTCCGAAAACGGTTTTGCTTTTGTTTCTATATTATAATGGCTATAGAGTGCCATTAACCGAATGGTAACATAATATACGTATAATAACTGATGTATTCATTCATCTCTGAAATGTACTATAATCTTCAGAAATTGCAATAAAGTTAAGTGAATTTTGTATAATTATGTTTCCAGATCGTAGCGGCCAAATGCAAATATATATGATTTATAATATAGATAGGACCCTACGCGCGTTCTGATTGGTCGAAAATCTATGTTTTATCAGAGTATAAAGCATAGAAAAAGCGTGTTTTATTGTTTTTCAGAGCGCGCGTACGGTCCTATCTATATCATAAAGCAAATAAAGAAGCCTAAACCGTGTTTTAGACTGTGACAAAACACTCCGGCCATTTGAGAACACTCGAGAAATGTAGAAAACACTCGCCTGCGGCTCTTGTTTTTTACATTCCCTCGTGTTCTCAAATAGCCGTCGTGTTTTATCACAGTCTAAAACACGGCTTAGCCTTCTTTATTTGTTAAATATATATACGGTTGCCATGCACTCATTATAATTTGTAAGCCTTATCTTCATAGCTTTTCGCGTGCTAATGAGTATTAGATGATATCAATAACAAGGAGAAACTCGGAAAAATCCGAGCCCCAGGTGGGATTTGAACCCACGACCCTCCGTATTCTAGTCGGATGCACTACCATCTGAGCTACTGGAGACTCTATGATGAGCAAGGGTCGATATTTTGGGTCTAGACTGGAACCGCATCGGGCGGCCACACACCTTAATATAATGAATTATTGTTGTTTTTTGGAGAATAAACACAAGAATGATAGAATTCCAGGATCTGGCTGGTAACTAAATTGTTAACTGGCCACTTCGTGTCAAAATTACTAAAATGAGGTTCTAAGTCAATAAAATGTACTAATAAAAACAATCTAAATAAAATATATACAGGATATTACACGTTGGCTGGATAACATGAATTTCGTCTCCCGAGCAGTGTTAACTAAAATTATTTTACAAGAGGGCAGCGAACGAGTGCACGTTTTTGTCCGCGAGAAGATAAACTTCATATGTCGAGGTTCTTTTTTATTACATTTAGATACATACGAGTGTTTCGAAAATGCCAAACTGAACGAAAAACAAAGAGAAAACTAAGGAATGAAGTTAACAATATTCTACATTCAAAAAAACGAAATATACTAGTCGCGTATTTTACAGCGAGTAAACCACTTATATCTATGCCGTAAAAATATAAATTTGACATAATTACTCTTTGACAACAAATATACGGATTCCACTGGTTTTTCACGGTAGGTTATTTTGTGATAGGATTTGTCGTTAGAAATTCGCGCTTCAAGCGAAACATGGCGCAGCCAAAATGACACGTAGTACTTCTGTGACGTCAAGTTGTTAACCCGAAACTGTATTCAACATGGCCACAGTGCAGGTTAGGAAGAAAGGTGAATGAAGATGTGTTGCTGGAGCGCGCAATGGGACTAAAATGGAATGATAAGCGAGTAAAATAGTCTTCGTGGTTGTGCGAAGTGAATAACTTTACGTCACATAAAGTTAATTAGACCCCAGTTCCCGGGACACTTTTTCGACAAAATTTAGGAATTTTAAGGCTTAAAAAATCATGTTTATCACATCAGGCAAACTACTAAAAAACAAGATATGAGAAGTTCTGAGGGATGCAACAAACTATTTTGAAACAATTTAAAGACAAGCCTCCATCCATGCGATTTATCAAAGCGTCTAGCTTTCATCTAATCCAAAGCATTCAGTTTTGTTCTATTATCGCCTAAAACAGTAAAAGACGGGATTTTCTCTTTCGAGTGCCCGCGCGGTTGATGTTCTGAGGTTTTCATTTTTAAAACAAAATTCCAACAAATCAAGTTTTCCAGGTTGGTAAATACAAAACTGCAGACTTAGCAAGAATGCTGCTAAAAATAAATGGTAAGAACAGTTAATGTTCACAAGCAGGATACCTTTAAAATTACTTAAACTGGATGCAATATTACAATTATTGGTTTCGGCGCCATTGATGCTACGTTTTTTCATTTGACGCATTTTGGCGATTCTCTGGCAGCAATACAACAACTCGGAACAACCCTCTGTGTTACAACTATCTACTGCAGGAAAACTTTTGATTCCTTGGTTTATGGTTATGAAGAAAACGTAGACGCTGAAAAACGAAACTACGTAACACAAGACGGGTTGAAAACCGTCATATTTGTAAATACGTGACATGAGAAAAAAACAATCTTTCATGTAAGTCAAGATCATAGTTTCTGTCCCTCGAGGCTTATAAAAATGGAACGTGAAAAAAAAAGTGCAGTTCAAACATTTGCCCTGGCTTTCTTCCCATTCTTTTCAAGTGGCAAAGAGCACGACAAAAGCACGAGAACGACAGAACTGAGCTGTGCAAATTCCCAGAACTGGTGCTCTTGTTTTACTAATAAAGTAATTGAAAATATAAGATTAAACTGAACACTGCTCAATGAACACTTTACTTGTGGAAGCCAACAAAGAATTTTTTTTTACATTTTCATTTGCATATTAAAACCATTTCTTATTGACGGCAATTTGTCAGATAAAAGGTCTTTTTTAAAAAATAAACTCAGTCGTTTACCATGCTTCACTGACGACACAAATTAAACTCACTTTGACTGGTCACTTTGAAGACAACGGCCTCTATCTGGGATCAACCAAGATTTTTTCGGCATTTATTTTATTATTTTCCAGGAAGTAACAGTGTTGGGAATGAGGAGTTGTTCAGTGAGAAATAAATAAAAACTACCATAATGAAAACAAATTTTCTGCAAGACTTTATATACATGAGAAACAGTTTCCTATATTTTCGTGTAGCTTTACATAAATCAGCAGCCCTTCAGCACAGTGACCTTAAGAAGCGACGTGGACCGGATGAGAAGGTTTATCTTTTAAATAATATAAATGTATGTCGACTTATGCATCATCGTACAAGCAAACACGTCAACGTTGTATTAACTACACAAAGGACAACCACTTGAATTGCACTTCTTTAATATATTACACTGTAAATTACAAAAACAACTGAACAAGCTTCAATTCAATTAACAACAAATATATTGAATCACTACTTCTCGTTCAAACCCAACTTGTAAATTGTTTACTCTATATCACATATTTTAACGATTTTAAAGAGCTTTAGAATCCTATTTCAGATAATTACTTACTGTATTATATATAGTATATTTTTGTTTTGATCAATTGGTAAAAATGGATATTGCGTTTTCCCGCTAAATCAACGAATACTGTAGCTTATTACATTAAGGGTAAAATATAGCAAAAGCAAAAATGATTATCAAAAAACGGAAAAGGAACACTCCTATATATCTTCAACTACTTTTTGTAGTTGTATAAACATTATTGATGTGTATAAATCTACTGAGGCTCTAAAACGCATCCTGCATTCCGATTGGCTACTCTATAGCCTGCGAGACAGACGGCAAAGGACCTTTCAGCTGTTGATGTATGTAGACCAATGCATTCTACTACAGATCTATTTGTGAACTTCAATTTTATCTTGGCCTTGTAAACAAACAGTTTGAATAGCGCAATCAAACTACGGCCTTATAGTCTATTGACCGTAGTGCATTTGTCCTTGAGGTCTTACAAAGTAAATTTAAACTAACAGTTCTCTCTTCTCTCCCCAGTACGTATCTGGAACCCGCTTCAAAAAATTGTCTTGAAACAACACTACACGTTCTGACAAGAGATTATTTTGACAAAATTCTTGCTTAATTTTGGTAAAATACTACTTTTAAAGTCTAACATGCAGTGATTATGATACGGATAAGATTTCTACTGTATCTACATTTAGGAGTGTTCAACAATATAGACCGTATGAAACTTGACGGCCAGTATCATTTTCACTCTTTAGACTTCCGGAATAGAATGGTCCATGTTTTTCTTGACAAGGTCAGAAGCCATGCTGGAAAAACAACATTTTAATTTTTAATTATTAACTTCCATACAAAATAGATAATAATACACTCTTTTTTTTTAAAAGAACCTTTTTTATAAGAACATTAGGCTGAAAATCGGCCAAAATTTAAGAACATGCTAAGAACATACCTGAGGCTGAGAAATTGCTGAGAACTTTATTGT
>JAOBRB020235557.1:0-11781 GCA_027575285.2 Zoanthus pulchellus
AAAAGAACCCACGCACTTGTCGAAAAGAGTAGGGTAGTGATCCCGGTGTTGTGGTCTGTCTGTTCTTCTGAGGGCATCTTGATATTATCTGTGAGCCACTCCAGCGGACTATCTAAGACCCTTAACTGTTAAAGCATGTATTTATTTGTAAAGCGCATTTGAAAACTCTATAGTTGAACGTACGCTATATAAATGCCTATTATTATTATTATTATTATAATTATTATTATTTACCTAATAATCATAGGGTACACATGAAGACGGTCGTTTTGAAAGTTTAAGGTAGCTTCATGTACTCCACGATTATATATTTTAAGAAAGATGTAGGTCTGGACAAGAGCTTAGAGCAGGCAGCTTTATTCTCATGTAACCACGAACATTTTACTCGATATTTGGTATAAAACTAAGACACTTTCACTTACTAAGAAATGCTGTAGAATATCCACTCTTCGCTTTGATGTTTCGTCCAGTTCATTAAGTACCTTTAACATATCTGCATAAGGGCCATGAAAATTATCTCAAAGAAGCAGAAAGTTTAGTATTTAGCAGGAAGAAATAGTAGTAGCTATCGCTAAGTGCCAACGAGAGAGACGAAACTTCATAAATTTTGATGACTATTTACGGTAAAACCGCATTGTGTCACAACAACGTAAGTTACACTTAAAAAGATTTCTAGTTAAAAATTTAATAATTAAAGGCTTCCGACTGTTCTGCTAGAGAATTCTTCAGATAAAAAATGAAATTAACAAAATCGCTGATATAAAATATAAAAATCAAGGAAAGGAAAAGATTATAAATATAGCTCAGAAAAGAACGTTTGGGTTTCTTTACCTCAAGGAAATTTCCACAGAAATCAAATACGATTCCGCCACATGACTCCAATTTAACAAGCCCGTAGTAAAATGGATATCATAACAAATAAACCTCACAAATGAACGAGATAAGAATGTTTAAATTTCCTTTAGTATCTCTCTGCACAAAAAAAGACAACTCGCCACGTGCACTACTCCAATTTACCGAGGAACCACGCTGCCTAACGCCACATACATCTTTAGCGCACTTCTATTGGCTGCAGTTTCGGTGCAGTACTTAGCGCACCTCCGATTGGTCCAATGATTCTTAAACTACATCTCTTACAAACACCGAGATTTGTATCGCCTGAATACTATCCTCGTACGCCTATACAATGCTGCCGCATCGCCAGCCTCGCATCTTTGCTCGGCTGGCTAGTAGGCAATTATTTCTGGAACACGAAAACTTGATCGTACAACACCGGTCTTAAAAGAGCTAAGGTGACTCTCTGTGAGCAGTTACTTGAAGTATACACTAGGTGTTCTACCATTTGAATCTGTCAAGGGATTGGACCCTAGTAACCTTTGTGATAAATTTAAGACTCGTGCATTCTTTCATGATCGTAACACTAGAAACAAAGCTAATCTTAATATCCCAGCCTACAAGTCCGCTGCAGGGCAGCACACTTCTTTGGTACCTAATACAAAGGGACGGGGGTTAGAATAGGCGGGGGAAAAGGGGGGAGGCAGGTTGGAAAAATCTTGAAAATAAATTAGCGGGGGGAGGGGGGGTCAAATTCAATAAAGTAAAAATTGACGCGACAACCTGGTCACATTTTCTTTTTTTCGTTCCTCTTAAACGGAGAAAAATTTCGAAACCTGAATGCATGGTATGACGCAAATCAAGGAGAGAAAGAGAATTTAATGTATAGCTTTTTTTCGTGATGATAAAGTGTATGGCATAACCTCAATAAGAAAAAAGAGAAAAAGAAAACAAATCATTGTTTTGTAAAAATTGGCAAAAAGTTTTTTTTTAATTTATACACACAACTCTTGTCCTGGATGGAAAAAAATTAAATAGCGGCGAAGTGGGAACGTCTATTAGGCACCAAAAAGTAAATGAAAATAATCAAATCCTAACAATCGTTTAACTCAATTCTTATTCAAAATAAAAACGCGAGCATGCATCCATGAATGTTAGCATGTTGGAAAATTACTTAAAATGCACAATCTTCTGCTCGATTTAAAAGACTCCTCTTTTGAGGTAAATCGAAAGCCAAGTGAGCAAACTCATGGATGAGTTTATGTTTTCGAATTTTTACTGAGATTGTAAAACAATATTAAGCACTAACAAATACCATCCATACATAACATATTCCCAAAGCACTAATACATACCATCCACAGATAATACATACACTAAGCACTAATACATACCATCCACAGATAACATATATCCTAAGCACTAATACATACCATCCACAGATAATACATACACTAAGCACTAATACATACCATCCACAGATAAAATATACACTAAGCACTAATACATACCATCGACAGATAACATAGACCATAAGCACTAATACATACCATCCACAGATAATATATACACTAAGTACTAATACATACCATCCACAGATAATATATACACTAAGCACTAATACATACCATCCACAGATAACATATAAACTAAGCACCAATACATACCATCCACAGATACCATATAAACTAAGCACTAATACATACCATCCACAGATAATATATAAACTAAGCACTAATACATACCATCCACAGATACCATATAAACTAAGCACTAACACATACTACCCACAGATACCATATAAACTAAGCACTAATACCTACCATCCACAGGTTGATGCGGTGCAAGCTTCAGAATGAAAGGTGCAAGCTGTGCAGGTGTCCATGCCATCATTTCTAGCGGCATAATAATGGGACTGAAGTGCGACCCCACACGCTTTTCACTGTCTCTCAATGATGACCCTGCAGTACTTTTTCTATCTCCAGCTTCTCCTTTGAGAGAATGCGAGGGGGCATAGCTATTCTCTCCCCAAGAACGAGTCCTTGGTACCAAGACAACACTTAGTACACACTTGAGTGGAGTAAGTTCAGGGAAATCATGAGACAGATCCCTAAATTGGGAAAAATATAATTCATGCTTTCTGGTCTTTATATATTCAATTTAAGTTAAACAAACTTAAGGTTGGTGCGATAACAATAATATGAAATAATGAAGTGAGATTTGAACCCAAAACGCCAAAGTGCAAATCTAGTATTCGTCCATCCATCCCTCCAACTGTCATCCCATCCATCTACCCGTACATCCAACCATCCATCTGTCCATCCAAACACTGTCAATCCATCCGTCCATCCATCCCTCCAACTGCAACCTATCCATCTACCCGTACATCCAACCATCCATCTGTCCATCCAAACACTGTCAATCCATCCGTCCATCCATCCCTCCAACTGCAACCTATCCATCTAACCGTAAATCCAACCACCCGTCTGTCCATCGAAACACTGTCAATCCATCCGTACATCCATCCCTCCATCCGCCAACCCAACCATCTACACGTACATCCAACCGTACATCTGCCCATCCAAACATTATCAATCCTTCCGTCGATACATCCCTCCGTCGGACTACCCATCCATCTACCCGTGTATCTGACACTCCGTCCATTTGTCTATCCATCCAAACACTGTCAATCCATCTGTCCATCCCTCCATCCATCAACCAACCCATTTACCTGTACATTCGTTTGTCCATCTGTCCATCCAAACATTGTCAATCCATCCGTCCACCCATCCCGCCGTCCGTCAACCCATTCATCCAGCCATCCATCCGTTTGTCCGTCTGTGCATCCCAACATCCGTATATTCATCAGTCCACCCATCCATAAACTTTATTTTTCGTCGAATTTAAGAGACAAACTACTTTGATCATAATCGTGTTGAAACTATATTTGCTCTTGAATATCTACAAGGTGGTTTAATTTTGTTGCATTCATGGAAGCTCGACTCAGTGACAATGTGTCTTGTGTGAAATTGAAACTATTTTGTACGCGGTAAACTTTCGTGAATATGTTTTTGAAAACAAACGACTTTTAAGTCAGAAGATTGTTTCTTCTGTCATAAATTATCGTTTCTATACATAAAACGTCCCTTTATGTTATCTTCGGCGTCTTCTTCTAACTTAACTTACGCGTGAAAGGTTTGAACAACTTTGTAAAGTAACTGAGGAACTTACTGCAGAAGCTGTGTGTGAGGGTGAAGCGCAGACAGAGCCTGCTCTAAATTGGCAAGACAGTAATGATACACAAATTCCATAAGTTTGCTGATGATTCCCGCAAAATCCTTTTGCCGCAAACACCCTGACTGTTAATGGAGAGAATATGCAATGATAAGAAATACTGTTGAGTTAAAATTTACTGTATTCCTCTCTTGGTAAGGACTGTGAAGGCTGTGAGAAAAGACGTATTACAGATAAAAAATATTGGCTGATCTTTTACTCGTTAGCAAGCGAGTAAACAAAAAACAACGTATGCGACAAAGAAAGTGGTAGGCCACATAGCCACAGGCCAAGTTTGAAGGATTAGATTTTGGAGTTTTTGTAAAAGTCGAATTTTGCACACAGGCGTTTTATATACAAATCAATTTTAAATGGCAAGTTTTGAGAATTTTCCGAAAATTAAGACAAAGCTACGAAAAAATAACCAAAATTAACTTTGGGTGTCTTAACTTCTGTCATGCTGTCCACTGTCTTGTTTGCATGTTTCAAGGATTAAAAAAACGTACCACAAACCGCAAAAATTCGGTTTATTTTTAGTATTACTAACGGGTTATAATTTGCACCTTTAGAAATATTAGGATATTTAGGTTGCTCTAGGCTTAAAACCGAAATCAGCGGAGGAATAAATACTGTACGTTCGGCAATGTTTGACAAAAATAAAACAAAACAGTGAGTTTTCGTTGTGTTGTCACAGTTACAGTAAGTATTGTCCAAAAGTGACGGCACTTTAATGTTATCTTATGTAGGAATCTGTGGCAAGTAAGCAATAAAATGCATTTAAAACTGAAATTTGTATTTTTGTGAGACCCCACACTTTGCTGACGGCAAATAACTGAATAAACTTGTCATTACTCGTTAATCGAAACATATTTCCTTGACCGCCATATGCAAGTAAAGGACAACAAAATCATAAAATATTTGTGACAATTAAATCATAAAATTTATGTGTCTATAGAGTGGGAGTCAGATTGTCATAGCGGTCATCAATCGCGCCTCCTACCTCTACGGCCCAGGATCGATTCCTGGGTGCAGCATGTGTGCTGAGATTTGTCGATCTTGATCTGACTCAGAGGGTTTTGCGCTGAAGTCTTGCTAGCTCACTTTGCATTCAAGGTATCAAGTTCTTGGTTAATATTCTTCATAATTTTGTTTGCAAACTTCACTTCAAAACCGGCATAAAAGGAAATAACAAGTTTTGCTAATATCTCAACTCTGATTTACAACATCGTATTTGAATTCAAACTAAAAGAAATTGACTTTATCTTTATTTAAAAACCTTTTTATAGACACTTTAAGAAAACGTTATTATACAATGGATTAAACAATAACTGTAAAGTTAAAATGTATAACTCAAATATTTTTTCAATAAAACTTTCAAACCTGAACTAAAGCAAAGTATGCCTGCAGCGTATCCTTCAGTCCTTCTTGAATAAACTATAATGAAAAAAGAAACAAAAGAAAAAGAAATTAAGGGCAGGGGGAAGGAATATGAATGAGGGAGTAAAACGTTAAGGGGGATGAGAGGGAAAAGTTAAGTAAAGGAGAAATGTGAGAAGGGCAAAAAGAGAGAGAATGGAAAGCTAAGGGGAACGAAATGGTGAGAGACAAAAGTTAAGAAATGAATGGAGGAAATATAGCAAAGTTAAAATGTAAAAGGAGAGAAAATATCGAGGGAGAACGTTCAGGTGTGAGGAAAGGGAGGAGGTAAAAAGAGGAAAAGTTCAGGTTTGAAGAAAGAGAGGAGCTTAATAGGGGAAAGCTTGTTGTGAGGGGTGGGAAAAATAAAGAGGAAAAGTTCAGGTGTGAGGGAGAAAGGAGGTAAAGGGAGAAAACTTCAGGTGTAAGGAGAGGAGAAGGTAGCGGGGGAAAATTCTGATGTGAGAAGATTGAGAAGGTAAAGGGGAAAAACTTCAGGTGTGAGTGAAGGGAGAAGGTAAATGGGGAAAACGTCAGGTGTAAGGGGAGGGAGAAAGAAAAGGAGAAAAAATTTTGAAGTGAGAAAAGGGAAATGTAAACGGGAAAATTTTTAGGTGTGAGGGGAAGAAAATGTAAAACGGGAATACTTCTCGTTTGAGGGGAGGGAAAAGGTAAAGGGAGAAAACTTTAGGTGTGCAGGAAGGGAGAAGCTAGAGGAGGAAAATGTCCGGTGAAAGGGGTGGGGGGAGGTAAAGGGGATAAATATCTGCTGTGAGAAGATGGAAAAGGTAATAAAACTTCAGGTTTGAGAGGAGAAAAAATAAAGAGGGAAAACTTCAGGTTTAAGAGAAGGAAGAAGATAATGGAGAAAAATTCTAATGTGAGTTGAGGTAAAAGGGTAAAACTTTTCGTATGAGGGGAGGGAAAAGGTAACGGGAGAGAAAACTTCAGGTGTGCAGGAAGGGATAAGCTAGAGGAGGAAAATGTCCGGTGAAAGGGTTGGGGGGAAGGTAAAGGGGATAAACGTCTGCTGTGAGAAGATGGAGAAGGTAGTGGGAAAAAATTTAAGGTTTGAGAGGAGAGAAAAAGTAAAGAGGGAAAACTTCAGGTGTAAGGGAAGAGAGAAGATAAAGGAGAAAAATTCTAATGTGAGATGAGGTAAAAGTGTAAAACTTTTCGTATGAGGGAAGGGAAAAGGTAAAGGAGGAAAATTTTAGGTGTGCATGGAGAGAAAAGGTAAAGGGGAAAACTTCGGGTGTGAGGTGAGAGAAAATCTAAAGGGAAAAAACTTCAGATGTAAAACAAGTCCTGAGGAAGAAGGTAGAGGGGGAATACTTCAGATGTGAACGGAGGAAGAAGGTAAAGCAGGAAAAGTTAGAATGCGAATTGTGGGAGAAGGAAAAGAAAGATGTAATGGAAGAGGTAAGGTAAGGAGAAGGTAAGATGTAGGGGGAAAGTGAAGGAAGGAAGGGAAGAAGTTAAGGTAAATATAAGCGAGGTATAAACCTTATCTTGTTGGAATATATGCGGCCTGAGCTGATCTATGATTCCAAGTATGTGGCTGAAAAACAGCAAATGTTGCTGGTTACTAAACTCGCTGGTGGTCAGGTGGCTACGACCACGCAGCAGTGCAGCAATCACAGGTAACTGCCTGCAATGAGGATAAATAAAAATCAAAAGTTAGGTAGTGCATTCAATTGTCAAGTTTGGATGGTGAGCTTGTTTCTATTATAGTTATGCTCAATTTGGCTAGCAGATTCTCAAAAGCGAGACATACATTTGTTAACTGTTTCACGTTCCCCATTCAGTGTAAGCATGCGACTTTACTAATAGATTTCCGAGTATCATGACTCCGGTTTGGTTAGCACTCGTTCACATACCTCAAAAGGAGCTAAGAACTTAGAAAAACCCCAAAATAAACCGAATATATAACTGGGCTTACCACAGGCAGCCCAGTAATTATTCAGACAAGCACATAGCTAACAAATCGAATATATAACTGGGATTACCACAGGCAGCCCAGTAATCATTGACACAAGCACTAAGCTAAAAGCAGCAACACAATACATAAGCGGAATTTACATCAATACAAATTGAAACGCTTGTGAAGGAGGTCTACTGGATTTGTTGAAAAAAGCGCAAAAGAAATTGATTAATTTCTAGAAACTGTTTAAAGTAAAAAAATTAGTCAACTTTCAGAACGAAGATAAAATGTACAAAAAAAGGAATAAAAAGGCTAAAAACTACAAAATTCATACCTTAGCAGCAACATAGGATGCTTAACGGCCAGTCTACGACATTGGAGACTCGCGTTGTATGCTCGATCTTCATAATCCTTGCCTGGCTTGGCATCAGCAAGTGTTGACACCAACCGATGACATAACACATCCAGCTGCAAACAGTAATTTACAGTACAGTAGTGTCAGCGGTATGTTTTGATAGGATACCATGGCCGTGGCTAAGGCTTTTTCAGGGGGGAGCAATCTGAGAGCAATAATGTTCTGGCAAAACATACCGTATTTCGTCCATTCAAAATGCTAATGAAAGAAAATCTGCCCCCTACGGCTATGGGCAATCTAGTACGTGCCTAGATATTGACGATAGTGGGATAGGATTAATATAATAGTTGGTATCGAGAAGGATTGTTATTTTATTTTAAGTCGAGCTAATCATTAGTTATAAAATTAGCAATAGCATGAGTCCCTTTTACAATGAAAGTTTAGAGTCCTTCAAGTAATCCGCGTCACTTAAGTCAATCACGAGTACACCGGATCTATAAACCGTTTACACAAGAAGTTTGGGTAACTCACGCAACTCGGAGGATTTTCAAGGCGATTCGCATTTTTCCATACCAAGTTTTTAAATTCTGTACAATTTACACTAAATGTCCAAAATTCCACGAAAAAGAGATTCTTGAAAAACATAGAATTGTAGACAAGCTGGACGCCATGAGTTTGACAGCGATGCGAAACACACGTAAACTAGAAGCTAGATATTTTTAATACGTTTAAATTATGGGCAAATACCAAAGTTTAGTATTTTGCAAGGCTTAGAAAGCATGGAAAATTAGAAATTCACATAAACTTTAAATCAAAAAAATAAATGCAGCATCCCCCCCAAAAAAAGTTTGTAAAATACCATGAATCTATAACTGACTACTTTTTTTAAAAAAAATAAAAATGATTGGTACACACCTTACAGGTTTTTGCCTTGGTATAAATACCAGAGTTTAACATAGGTTTATCGAGGTCTCTCAGCCACGCTGTTATTCTGGGCTGAGCGAGGTACAACAAAACAAGAAACTGCGAAATGAGCCACTTTGGCCAGCTGCAACAAATAATGGTAAATATCGATTTCCCTTTTTCCAAACAAAAGCAATGATTTTAAAACAGTTTTAATTTTAAGATTGCATTTGTGTAAATTTTGTAAATGTAGGCGGACGTGGTTGGAGCAGTTGGTAAGACCTCTGTTTTTCAACTACAAGGTCTCCAGTTCGATAACGGCACTCTGCCGAGATTTGAATATTTGTGTGAGCTTTTTTTCCGCCTAAGCCAACTCAGCTTTCTATACCTTAGGTAGGTAAATGGATTAGTGTCCCGTTCTGTGGGAGTTTAAGACTCTCATAAGCTTAACACTACACAGGCATGTTGGACACCTTGGTACAATAACTAGAAGGGAAATTAGGGATTTTTCCCTAAAAAGTAGGGATAAATGGGTTTTATTTAGGAAAGAATGAAGAGGACGACTTACCTTTCCACCAATGTTATTTAAACAGAAAGATACTTACTCAAATGAAATACTGGTTTATAGCATTAATGACTTAGACAGGAAAGGGATCATGCACATCGCGTCTTGAAAATGCTTAGCATGGATCCAACATCATTGAAATTTGAAGCCACTGGCACCACAGTCCACACCGGACAACCACACCAGAAAGAAATGTGCAGTTTGACTAGGTAGGGCCAATGTAGAACCCACGCCAAGCACTTTCAATGACATCAGTCACGCTCAAACATCATAGAAAAATATTTAGGTATTTTTAGGAATTTTAGGGCCACCAACTATGGACCCTAGGCTCGTAAAGGATTTAGCTTTCATTTGTAAATATGCTATCAAACTTGGCACCAAATCTTTAAATGCAGTTCTCTCTAATAACAAAACTGGGTTCATCGTCAAGTTCAAAACACTAACGTTTGGTCAGGTTAAATCGATCATTATGAGATTTTCACAACTTATCAATGTCAACCTGACAATGAAAAAAGCATGCGGAAAAATTTCTTTCTATTTCCGGAATTGCAGTTATAGATATTTCACACAAACGTTTAGTTTGAAATACATCAGAAAATTTTATCAAAGGCCGAAAACTCATATCGAATGCACACACTTTAACCCTTTCAGTCCTAGTCGGATATTCAACACCTAACTTCTCCTAACATCACACATACAAAATATAACATTTGTAAATGAGAAACTAGGAGTTGATCAAGCAAAGCAAACTGCAGAAGATTAAGTGTAAAGTTCTCTCACGCTTGTTCAATAGAAAGTATAGAAACAAGTTGGGAGAATTTAACAATAAAACTGGGATTGAAAGGGTTAATAATCCAACTATTCAGGGATATAAGAAAACAATTTTGACGGGTGTGTTGCAAAACGCGTTGGAACATTAGCAGGCTGTGCAAAAACGGCTGCTTCAACAATATAAATGTTTTTACACAACTAAATTTATTGGGCTATAATTGCACAAAAAATCAACTGGATAGCATTAATATGAGGCACGCAATCATATTTTTGGTAAAGTATATGTCAAAGGTGTTCTGTAACCTTAATAGCACTTGTCCAGGGTTAACACTTAAACCAAGGTCTTAATTATAACGTTACAAAAGAGGATTTGATCTGTAAATATTGGGAATAATAGCTTTTTACTAGGAAAATCTTAACAGTATTTGAAAAGAAACTTAACATCTTTATTGGAGACGAAATTGCTGAAGTAGATTTTGCTATTCCCAGAGTGTAATATATTTTCTCTTCATGTCTTTCAGTTGATGACTGCACTTAGAATTTGGATCTCTCACCAAGAACCGAGACTGCTTTGTATTCTAGTTTTCTTTTGGACAGTGTTCCCTTTCTTGGTTTTTGAAGGGTTGGCTCGCCCTGACCCTTTTAACGGCCGCCCCTTCAAAAATAAACGCTAAAACTACCGTCCTGAGGCCTTGAAAGCAGTCTCCCACGGCACAGTCTTTGCCTTAGATCTTGAAGCTGGGTAATTTAGATTGCATATTTGAGACAAGTTAAACTTAGTGTATAACGCTCAGAATGCATTAAAATAAAGGAGAAATTTTGAAAATTTTTTTGGGGGAGGACCCTTGGGTTCCCCCTGCTCGGCACACTGTGCCTCGGGTACTCGAAGGTGTGCCCCTCAGCTAGTCGCTCCATGGCTAGATTTGCCCTATTTTGTTATTTTAATCCTGCCCTTTCTTATAAGGATGGAGTACACTGATTGGATCAGAAAAATATAGGAATCAGACAACAAATGTTCTTTATTCCGTCGCAGATTACGTCATTACAAGAGCTGGAACTTAGCTTGCGTACCAACTCTGTGGTAGAGATGAAAAGCGAGGTCAGCAGAAGGAGGGGAAAATTTGTATGTATCTTCTAATTGCAAGTCCAGGACATTGAACTGAGATACAAAGATCTTACTGCACTAAACATATTCAAGAAGATCATATAAAGTGGGGGGATAAGGATTGATATTGGGGGAAGGGGTGTGGATGGCGTTTTAAGGAAGAAACGAAGTACTCACTGTGTACTGTTCAGTATCTGGCTAACAGCAAATCTGAGCTTTCTAGTATTTCCATGGCAACAGAGCATGAGCAAAGGCAACCTCCGACCAACTTGACGAGCAACAGTTTGCTCAATTTCATTTCTGAAATAAAAAAGGGAAAGAAATCTTAAATGTCAGAAGAACGAATTTACATAAAGTTTGTTTTTGACTGTTTAGAAGAAGTTAAAAATAATAATTTCTTTGAAATATCAAACATCATACCAAGATTTGATGCACAAGTTAAACAAACTTAGTTTAAAATATTTAGGCACAAGGGGCATGGATTAGGGTAAGAAGCTGTTCTAACAAAGTCCAACACTGGAAACATCAGCGCGTTATAATACTATTATCATACTATTAGTTATAAGTAGAGGTTTTTTAAAACATTTGGTAGTAAAAACTATCGGGATAAGTAAGCGACGTTTCGACCGTTCAACG
>JAOBRB020235668.1:0-11778 GCA_027575285.2 Zoanthus pulchellus
GTATAATGTGCTTAATTTAGCTTGTTTTAGTAGTGTTTCGTAATCGCTAGTTCTATTGCAATAAACTGCCCTTAGACCTCTCTCTTGTATTAATCGTTCTAGTTTTCTCTGATCAGATCGAGGCTTTACAGTGATGCCAAACTGTGTAGCAGTAGGTCAATGTAGGAATGTCAAGATGATTATCTCTCTTGAAAATCGGAATCCATACGCCTTTTTTCCAGTTTTTTTTCTTTTAGATGTTCAAAGTTGTTATAAGACTATAAGAAGACGATACATTGTTAGTTCAGTGGGAAGACAGTAAATCCTTCGAATAAAAGTTACTGTTCGAAACTGTTCTTAAGTCATTTCTTCAGAATAAAACTAGATAACGCCAAGAATTCTGCAGATGGCTGTCATTAAAAAATAAAAAAAAACGAAGGTAAGTTTAACTAATTTTTGCATAAAAAGAAGACTTTGTCAAACGGAATAATGGTCTTTTGTTCCTTGGAATAACGGAATAACGGGTTTTTTGAGTGGGAATAATGGAATAATCAACATCCAATTATTCCTCTTCACCCCCCGAATCTAAGTAACTATTTTTCAGTAGTTCTAGGTTACATACACACTATACACGAAGGAAGTCTGACCTCCACATACCTAAGCCAAAGCTCATGCTGTCTTACTAAACGTACTTTTAGATATTCCGAATCCGTACTTTTTAACTCTCTTCCAGCACATATCAAGCATGCAACATCCATTTGTACTTTTAAGAACATTTTAACAAATTATTTTAAAAATCGATAGTTAGGTATATTTTAATTGTAATGTAATTTAATGATTTTCATTTTAGCTGTCACAGAAAATTGTATTCGACAGCTAGGTATATTGTAATTATAATGTAATTTAATAATTTTCATTTCATAATCGTATTAAAATTAGATTGTAAATTGTAACATTAGTTTTTGTAGATGCAGGGCCCCTCTGGATCTATCTACCAAAGTATCGTTCATACTTGTTTGCATAAATAAAAAAGCACCAGTACTAATGAACAAAAAAAATTATCCTCTCGTTTTTTTGAGACTTGTCAGAGATCTAGTCCTACTGTCAAAATATTTTATTTTTAGTTTTCTGTTTACTGAGCATTGCGTATTATGCCAAGACTGCGAAAACTGAAGGCTGACCAGCGGTTACATCAATATTCTAGTCAGCGGTTGCATCTATGAAAACAGATGTAAATGAATCAAGTGTTGCTAAATTTTCTGCACATATTATGATTTATGTTGTTGATTGTAAATATGATTGTATTTTAAACATCCAAAATGAATTTAAAGTTTATAACTAAGTTATTGCTCTTACATATAGTATTTTATTCAAAGATAATTGAAGCCCTAAACCAAGATGACCCTTACAAGGTCCTCGGTGTATCGCGATCTGCTACTACAGGAGAAATTAAACGAGCTTATAAACGACTGGCAAGAAACTGGTAAGAATTAAAGATGTGGAAATTAATCGCTAGAGCTACATCTTTTTTTTAAAGTGAATGAAATGCATCAAAATACGGTCCAATTGTAATAAAAGTAATAACGAAATTTTGGTACAACTTGGTGACGTACGGGAAAGCAATAAAACAGGAAAGATTCATTAAGATTCAATTTATTTAAGAAAGAAGACAGAAATGTACAATTTCAGGAAAGAAATGATTTATTTTTATTTGATATCCTTCAGTAGACTTACTAACGTATTGAAATAACTGATGTTGTTTGAAGTTACACTTGAAGATTAAAATTTTAACACTCACATAGCTCTTGCGTCATGTATCTATTTTAATATTTTTGTAAATGTGTATTACTAGTCTGCAAGATGGTGTCTTGTTTCTCCTTGATTATTGTAAAACTTTTTTGAGATATACTTGCTTTCCTTTCTTCTCACGCAATAGTTTTTAACAATATGGTAACCACCTTTTTATGTGTCTTGCTCCATGGTTACTGACAGAACTGTGCATGAAATATTTTCTAACTCTAGAATTTGAGGGGATAATTTCCATTTCGGAACCTATTTACTTATGCATGCAGTTTATGGCATATATTATAGGGTCTGCTGTAAGGTTAGTTTCTGTGAATTCATAAACAATATTAGGCCACAATAGGAAAATTTTACCAATTTGAGTTTTAACTCTACTGTATAATTTGCAATCGTTTATTCATTCGTAATAATGATCCCTCCAGGCACCCAGACAGGAACAAGGATCCAAAAGCACAGGAAATGTTCATTAAGATAAACAGAGCAAATGAGGTGAAACAATTGTCACTGTTGTAATATATTTAATTTATTTTATGAATTTATAGTACTGTTTTTACTGTAAGTTACAGATCCCAAACTGACCAATCACAGCACACAAAATATGTTTGCCATATAATAATTTGAATTATTACATGCCTTGCCCTTATAAACATACGACTCAACTCTCACACATTAAGTGTGAGTCACGCATTCGGTTTCTCTCTCACACTCTCACGCAGCAGTTACTAAATCTTACACGTTGGAAATTTTCTCTTAAATTTTAGGAAAAGTCCGGTAATTTCTATATTTTTAGTGCGAGTATTGAATAGACAAATAATTTTACCTTGAAGCTATTAAGTTTCTGTCAACAAGTTCTAAAATTAAGTGTTGTTTCGTCTGGAAACAAGGTGTTAGCTTGAGTGTTTAGCCTAGGGATAGAGTTACTGGTAGATTAGATATCGCATGTAACTTAATATTTTTTTCAAAAGGGCTTTCAAAAGGCAGGAAAATATTATCATTTTATACATTTAAAATTAATAAAAATTTCGCTCTTTCCCTCACTGAAATCTCACTCTTTACTACATTCAAAAGTAAAGAGGTCCGTACTGTACATAAGACGCAGCTAGAATTTCAAGGTCATTTTGGGAAAAAATATTTTCTTTAGATTTTGAATTTGTAATGTTTGCAGCAGCAGATCCGACAAGAAACATGTTGTCGCAGTAGGTTGACAGTGGCAATAAAAAAGGAACAAACATTTGTCTACACCATAATTATTTTATTTACAAACATGTTTGTTTTTGTTGTTGTGCACATTACAGTACAGTTACTAAGTGAAGTTCCATGTATAAGACGCACCCCAATAGAGAGTCAAGAAACACACTATCATCCTTATCACTGAAGATACAAAAAAAGGCTTCAATGATCACAATCTTTCTCAGTTTCATTTCATATACCGTGCTGTCTCCATTGGCATACTTTAGACTGTGATTTTTGTTCACATGGCATTAATTTTCCATTTTTATTCAATAGGCTTCACAATGCAACTTTCATTCAACCTGCTTAAAAATACAACTTTCTTTCAGCTAGTTTCAAATTGCATTTTTCCTTTTTCTTGATTCAAATTTCATCGCTTTATTCAATTTTAACCATCACAGATATTGTCAGATGAAGAAAAGAGAAAACAATATGACAATTTTGGGGAAATGGACGAGCGCTCTCGGCATCAGCATCAGAGTTTCTTTGAACACCAAAATGGTTTCCCATTCTTCTTTGATGGCGAAATGCCATTTGAAAACTCATGGCAATCCGAGCACATCACAATGAGAGCATTTGAAAATTCTATTCTACCAGGAAGCCATGAAAAACCTTATGTGCTATTAATAACTTCCACCTTTTGCTTTTTGTGTAAGTATTCTTAACCTCAGATTAGTAAATATGTATTGTTATTATAATAATTATATAGCTGTTATCAAACATTACTTATACTATATCTTCTATTAGGTGAAGTCATTTCTAGCTTGCTGAAAGTCTTCTTATTTTAGACAGCAAGTTATTGTTCATATGTGGACGTAATATCATACACAAGAGTCTCTAATGGACTACCAACCATTTATATATGACAGACACACTTATACACAAGGGCCCAGTTGTTTAAAGGGTGCCCATGCACTGGTTAAGTTTAAGCCTGGGTTAAGCAAAAATTCATAACTAAGAAAAGTTAAACAGATCTTTTGTATGAATACTGTTTGGATTTTTCTTGAAAAAGTTTTGCTAATACCCAAATTACAGCTAAAATCTCTGCTTGTAAGATTGGAATTAACAAGATTGTGGCTTAATTATTTAACCCTGGGTTAGCACTAATTGCTTTTTGAGCAACTTGTACCTAGTCCTGTAAATATTCCTAAGATTTTACAGTCCCTTTAAATGACAAACACACATTTCATGTGCATTTAGATGTTTCTAAGAAGCAACTGCTTGTTACAATGGGACAGGAAGGATAAAACCATTTTTAGGATTTTAGACTAAGCAAAGAAGATACCTCCTCAGGTATTTTTCATAAGACCAGGGGTGTTTGTCAGGGTTGCAACAACCCTTAAAATCCTGGAAAGCCCTGGAATGTAATAAGTAAAATATTCCAGGGCCTGGAGTTTGATAGTCCTGGACAAGATGAAAATTCTTTATAAAGGAACACCTTTAAAAATAATGAAAATATTGTGTTACTTAAAACATTTAATATGTTAACTGAAGATGTCTTTTTTTTACTATTTTCAGTATTAGCCAACTGATTCAGGCTAGAAAAACCAAATATTAATAAAATAAAATTTGTTTTCAAAAAAAAGTTAAAGTGTTCAGATTTTAGTTGATAGAAAAGATCTGGATTTGTTTGAAAGTATCCTAGGAAGTCATGGAAAAGCTTCCCTTTATCCTTAGCCAAACAGCAGATATTTTGAAAGACCAATTTAAAATGACCTTTACAACCAAAATGTAGTAAATACTTGGTATGAACCCCCTCGTTTCCATTTACACATTCAGTTCATTGTGGGGGTGGGGAGGGACTGTTTCTGTGCATGTTACATTTCTGCTCGTGGAGTTAAGGTTGATATAACCATTATTTACCATAGGTCAAAATTTTCATTGCTTGTCTCATCACTGGGTTTAGACAGCCCAAGGTACTGAATATTACATGTAAATCTGCCTTTTTTAATTGAACTATCTAGTTATTTGCTTTTTTTTAATAAGAATCAGTATGTTTTGCCAATACTTAAATTTTATTAATTTGTTCTTGTTTCTGTAAGAGGTTTTTGAAAGTATGAAAATATGGAAATGAAAAGACATGGCATTGTCAGTGCTTATTGGTTGAGAAACATTTAGTATTACATGATTACGTGTAGTATTTGGGACAATAGTACACTGTAGATATATTGCAATAATGTGAAATGTGGCTTCTGTGTTTTTACCTTGCTCAAATTGCGTACTCAAACTGCAAGATTCAGTAAAGTTTCAACTAAAATAGTTTTCACTCTTTTCAGCCTCACCTTAGCTAACCCTTAACTGTTTCAACGGTTTTTATTTTCCACGCATAGAAAATAACATAGGAAAAATTAAAAATATATGTGAAAAATGAAAAAATGTGAAGGGTGCAGGATTTTCAACCCTAAGGGGTTAGACTAGTAATCTGATGCACCCGTCTTTGCTTTCACTAAGTTTACAGATTGTAAAGCAAAGTGGTAAAGTAAAGCAAAATCATATTATTATAGTGTTGCAGTTACAGTTACATGTTATAAAATGTTTCTAAATTTCCCACCAGTCTAAGACTCAATGTTCATATAAAATTGTTCTTATACTTTATATCAATTGCTGAAAAGGTAGCAAGTTTAAAAGATGGTCTTTGTATGGTCTGTTTTGTTCAGCATTTTTGTATCTCTATGGTTTTTAAACATTCTGTACATTTAATAGGTATAGAAATAAAACCAATCTGGGAAACGTTTGCACAAGAGGTTCAAGCACTTGGTGTAGGTACTGGTGTTGTCAATGGAAACCATGACCATCTACTGGTTAATCGCTTGGGAGTAACCAGAGTTCCAAGTATTGTTGGTATTCTCTCTGGCAAACTGTACTACTTTAGTGACAAGGTCTCTGTTAGAAACCTCCGTGGATTTGTTAAAAGTCTTTTCTCTAGAAACTTTGTCCAACAGGTTAGTCAATGTATCCAATCTGATTTAAACTTGATTCTTTTTTTCATTTTATTGAATTTTGTACAAGTGAGCGTTGTCACCAAGATTGGGTAATTTCCATGTGGTCATTATAAAAAACAAGAAGTGATACTGTAAAATGAAATATGTTCTGGATCTTATTATTTGCTGCGAGCGATGCTCGATAAACAAACGTTGGAAACAGTACTTAGCCACAGGTCGCTCAGATTGGATCAAATCCACTAAATATCCACAATAGAACCCCAAGACTACACTTCAGTCCGTCCTTTATCTATCCTTAACGTTTATTGAGCTTACAAAAGGAATGAACAGAAGAAAATTACTGCTTCATTAGATTACTTTTAAAAACTTTAAAAATTTGAATCGTTTGGCCATAAAATGAAGTTTACCAGCTAAAAGAACCTTCGACTAGCAAAATAAAAGGCATAGCTGACTGGTAAACCGAAAGCAGCATCAGTCATGATTGTAATATAACAAGGTGAATTTTCTCCATTTCCGCATAATTCAAACTGAATCCAGTTTCATGTTTAAAATGTGTTGTAATAAATGTTCTTTCCGTCAGGTCAGTTTGCGATCACTTGACAGCTTTCTTGAAGTAGAGCAAGATAACAAGCCGAGAGTCATCTTATTGACTCCCAAGTCATCTGCATCTCTATTGTATTATACGGTTGCATTTGAATACCGCAATTACGTTGTGTTTGGTTATGCATCGCTTGCCGAGAGGTCAGGAGAGAAATTGAGGCGCAAATACAAAATGGATGAAAAAGTGCCAAGCGTACTGGTGTTTAAGGAGGAAAAAGCTGTGCCAGAGCTTGTTGTAAAGGTACTGTTGGTGATATTAGTAATACAATAAATATCAAACTCTTAATAATGGGAAGTGAATCGTTGGGCGACACAATACAGCGTTTTCTTTGAGTTTTTACTTAGCCGGGATTTTGTGAAAAGTACACAGTTGGTTTGTCTCAAGCGTTATCTTTTTAAACCGTCCTATAGTCAGAACTCTTTTACATGTTTTCAGGAAAGATAGGCGCATCAATTTTTTTTCTTTTTATAGTTATCCCAGCAAAGGAGCAAGTAGTTTAGACTGCTAAAGCAATGGGAGTAACCGGCGAAACGTGACAGAGAAGCCTTTGGAAGGGAATCTGGAAAAGACGATAGGAAGAGAATCCTGCAAAGACGATAAGAAGGGAATCTGTAGAAAACAGGATTCTGGTGAAGATTATTGGAAAGGAATCCGGTGAAGACGATAGGAAGGGAATCCAGAGAAAATGATAGGAAAGGAATCTGGGGAAGGTTATAGGAAAGGAATCTGGAGAGTTGGAAGGTAACCTGGAGAAGATGATTGGAAGGGAATCTGGTTAAGACGATTGGAAGGAAATCCTAAGAAGGTGATAGGAAGGTAACCTGCAGAAGACAATAGGAAGGAAATTTGGAGAAGATGATAGGAAGGAGATCTGGAGAAGATGATAGGAAAGAAATCTTGAGAAGATGACGGGAAGAGAATCCGGAGAAGATGATAGGAAGAAAAAATGGAGAAGATGATAGCAGGGAATCTGGAAATCGCAATAAGATGGGAATTCGGTGAAGGTGATAGGAAGAGAGTCTTGAGAAGATAACAGGAAAGGAATCCGGAGAAGATGATAGGAAGGGAATCTGGAGAAGGTGATAGAAAGAGAATATCGAAAAGATAATAGGAGGGGAATATGGAAAAGATGATAGGAAGGGAATCCAGAGCAGATGATAGGAAGGGAAAATGGAGTTCTAAGATGATTGGAAGGGGATCCAGAGCAGATGAAGTTGATAGGGAGAAAACGTGGAGAAGACATTAGGAAGGGAATTTGAAAAAGATGATACGAAGGAAATCTGGAGAAGGTGATAGGAAGGGAGTCTTGAGAAGATAACAGGAAGGGAATCCGGAGAAGATGATAGGAAGGGAATGTGGAGAAGGTGATAGGAAGGGAATGTGGAGAAGATGATAGGAAGGGAATGTGGAGAAGATATAGGAAGGGAATGTGGAGAAGATTATAGGAAGGGAATGTGGAGAAGATGATAGGAAGGGAATGTGGAGAAGATGATAGGAAGGGAATGTGGAGAAGATGATAGGAAGGGAATGTAAAGAAGATAATAGGAAAGGATCCAGAGCAGATGATAAGAAGGGAACCTGGAGAAGACGATAGGAAGGGAATATAGAGAAGATAATAAGAATGAAACCTAGAGAAGACGATATGAAGGGAGTTCCTTAAACTGTCTTTTCGTCCGCCATTCAGTAGCTACTATACTGTATGTGCTATGAAAATCACACGTATCGTTACGTGGTTTGTTGTAAATAAATTAAAGTTTTCAAACTTTTACAATGATGATGTCATTGAGTGATGTTGCTGTTTCCATGGCAGCCATTAACTAAAACAAAAAAAATCTGTATAAGAAGTGCAATAGTGGACCTTTGTGCCAGTTAATTTTGGTTATGAAAGCGCCTCTGGAAAAATTAAGTTATGATTCAGCCATGAGTTGTCTTTTCTTCAAAACATAACCTAATCTTCAGATGTCTCTAGAAGTGAAAATACGATACATACGATCAACGATTCAAGTCCATACCTTAACAAGAGTCGACTCAAGGATGTCACTGGCATTTCATTACATACGTTATTTATGCTCAGCTGTCCAAATCCATGGTGACTTGTTATTGGCCGCAATACACCGTTAACCCTTTCACTCCCAATCAGTTATCAACACTCAACTTCTTACATAACAAATACAAAATAAGTCATTTGGTAATGAGAAAATGAAAATTGATCAAACAAAGTAAACTACTGAAGATTAAAAGTGAAATTCTTTCAAACTTGTTCAATGAAAAGTATAGCCTGTTAGAAATTACTAGTTAACAATAAATAGTTTGGCCGTTCAAGTATTTGATTTATTTTGTATTTGTTTTTACAGGGAACCCAGCTAAAAAGTGGGAGACTTCGAAGTGTTGTTGCTGAAAACAAATTTTTAAATTTGCCAAGGTTGTCCTCACCGGATTTATTTAAAGAACTTTGTCCTGAGGAGAGGTTCAAATCCCAAAGAAGGTGCTTTTAGTTTAAAAAATGAACACTATATTGACCTGTAGGCTTTTAAATTGAAAATATGAAATAGAAACAGCAGTAATGTATACACAAGAACTTCAACCAGTTTTAAACATCAGTGTTCCTAGTGATAAGCTGTCACCAAACTAACTAATTTTTGTTGTTTGCTGATGAAGCATAGAAAGTCTGAAATAGTTGTTCGTGACGGCTACCAGTCAAGCTCTTTATTTTGATAATATTCTGAAGGGTAATGATTGCAACCAAGATATAAGCCATAGGGCCGAAAATAGTGGCTTAGTTTACAATTAGCTACTAACATGTAAACGCTATCTTTATTCGAGTTCATCTTTATAGCCATAGTGCCCAACACGGTGGCTTCAAGTTAGGTATTAGTATATGCTGTATGTGCTATCTATACTATAGCCATAGCAAGTCGAATCTCGATTATCCGTACTGTTCGACTTCCGGACTTTTTTCTCTGGTCCCAATTTTTTTATGAATATTAATTAGTTATGATCTTGAAAAATCAAAGTCACAAAAAGCCCAATAATTTTTTCAAAAGACTGTCGAAATAGCGTATTATCCTGTGCTCTAGTTTCAAATTCGCAAGTGCGATAAGGAAGATGAGGACGAGAAACTTGTATCGACTAAAGCGCGAATACAATGTTTCAAGAAATGCTTGTCGTGGTTGGAATCACAGAGCGATACTGACCCTGTTCAGTTAGTACTGCTAGGACAAATGATGGACCTCGCAATGCTATAAAACATGCTTGAACATTTTAGACGTTTGTAAATACCTTCAGGAACTGAAAGTTTTTATTTGTAAATACCTACATGTACAGGCTGTGTAAATTTTTCTAGAAAATAATGTTTTCTTTGCTGTAACCTTGTGTTTACATTTCTATCTCATTAATATTTATGTTTTCGATTATCCAGACTCTCGATTATCCGGACTATTTACCACGGTCCCGACGAGTCACAGCTTATCTCTAGCTCTGCCAAGATTTCGATAGAGTTTTTAAAGAGTTTCGGAACGCTTTGCTGCCTCAGTTAGAGAAGATGATTTAGGTTTCTAGAGCAAAAGTTTCTTATCTCGACCCTTTTTAATAATATTGCATTTTTTATAACAAGATGAGTTACTTAGTACTGCTCCAAGCTTAGTTGTTTTGGTTGAAGAATATCACTGGTAGCCATAGATTTTAGAAAGAACGGTGGCGTTTTTAATCTTGTGGTCGTGAGTCTGGAATTCAACTAAAAACAACTTAATGGCAAAAAGGTGGTCGCCAAAATGGTGACCGTCCCTTTTGACAGTTTTGGTCACCCATTATATAATTTACTGGCCATGGTGACAAAATCGGTCCCAGCTTGAAGCGTTGTAAGGCGAACATGTCTAGCGCAGCTGTAAGATTTTTAATTTCCAGTGCAAAGGTCTGCGAATCTTATTTACTTCTTTTCCACTTTAGCTAATTCAGTTTTTCATCAATCCGGGTTGGTTATTGAGTACAAGAATCTGCCAGGAGCTAACCTAGCTATATCTTTTACAAGCCTACTGGCCAATAGAGCCGGCGCTTATCTATGGTTTTCATAGTTATAAGTGGATGAGAGTTTTTGACTCCCCCTGGGCGGGACACTAATCCATCGCAGGTTAGCTCCTATCAGAAGCTGGTACTCATTTACCTACCCCGGAAAGATGGAAAGCTGAGTTGGCTTAGGCGGAAAAGAAGGCCACACAAATATTCGAATCTCGGCAAACTGCTGGAATTGAACTGGGGACTTTGTGGCTGCAAAACAGAGATCTTGTAAACCCACGTCCCCAGACGCTAACTTGCAATGGGTTAATTAGTAAGTTAAAGGCTCTCATCCTCTTAAAAGACTACAAAAAACCAGATGTGAAGTCCCACTGTATAGACTACAAAACTACTACATTTTTTCACTCTATATAGGGTTTTTCTCTTTTGTTGTGCAGGCTTTGCGTTGTTCTGTTCACTAAAAAGGGTCAACACAGGAGAGAAGAAGCAACTTTCAGAAGTGTGATGACAAAGACAAACCACTTTGGGGACAAAGTAAGGTTCACCTATTTGTATGAAGACGTACAAAAGAAGGTTGCTCAAGTACTGGCATCTAAGAGCAGTGTTGCAGAATGCAAAAATGGGACATCTTTAAAGGTTTGTTTTACTGTTCGGTGATATTATACGAACTGCAAAATAATTTAGACTTTGCCTTTGTTAGTACCTGATCAAATAAAGGATGCTACATGGGTACAGATAGAAAAGTTCGCGTTTTATGAACAAATTAAAAGGAAATTACCTCTTTTCGCGCATTTTTATGGTCCCAAATGAACAGGGAAAGGAGAGGATGGAAGAAACGATAACGGGGTCGGGTGGGGCGACTTTTTTGGCTGGGTTTAATAATAGGGAATTCGGTATTTTTTTGGAGGGGGAGGGTTAGAAGCTATGGGTATGGCTATTATTTAGGGAGGATTAAAAGCAATACTTTTTACGGATTCTCCTGCTTCAATAGCAGACTTAATTGTCATAGGGTAACATGACCTGGCATGTTGCTATCCTCAGATGTTGTTTAAACTTTACAAACAGACAGTCTGATAGATTTGTGCTTTATACGAACCACCAAGTTGATTCCCTTTAAGATATCTGGACAAAAAGTAGCATGTCTCCAACATAAAAGAAAATACGACATAAATGGTGGCACCAGACGGCGCTCAGTCTGTTTAAGGGGTCATG
>JAOBRB020235778.1:0-11776 GCA_027575285.2 Zoanthus pulchellus
CTCGCACACGTGACTAATTGTACGGACTTCATTGGCCCAAATCCTTATTTTGCGCGAAATGAAAATGTAAAATAGCTTTTGGTTCAACTTTTCGGCGAACTGTTTTCTTTTCGCTGAGAATTGATATTTTACCCACTGCGCATGAGCGAATTGGCTTTCGTGCGAACTTTTTTCGCTCAAAAAGTTGTAAGTGGAAATCCGCCTTTACTAACACAAAAAGCTAGTTCCAGCTAATGGCTTTAATGCATCCTTTCATACATTTGTTATTGGCTACCACTGTAATGCAAATCGTCGTTTACATCGTATTGTAAAAGTATACCACAAGTGTCGGTTCAAGTGAATGTTTAAAACGAAAAACACTGTTATATCGAAATGTCTCTTTTTTCCACTTAAAAAGATAAACTTCATGTAAACGTTACAAAGTCAAAATGTTTTACGCTTAATAGATGCAAACATAATGCTTTCACTTTACATTGGAACTGCCTGTATAAATAAGTATGTACAACCCATTACGGAAATTATGCCAAACTATAGCATAACTCAGCACTTGCACGGATTCTTCAGAGACGACTTTCTAGTTTGGTGCTGAACTTGAATTGCTTCCTATATTCTAAAATATTACCTTTGAATATGAAGCCCTAGGTGGACCTCAGAATTTTAAACGGCCTTTAATTAATTTTTCTTGTGCCTCTTGCTTGTTGTTAAAATACCTTTTAAACAGGAAAACTTCTTCGTCCACCAGAACTGAATTTTGCGGCTTCGTCTCTGCTACTGAAGATTCTTTGGATTTCGATTCTTCAAGAACTGAGTCCGCGTCCGACACTTTTTGTAACAAAACAAATGGTTAACACATCGGATATAGAGGAAAGCAAAAGAAAATCAAAGAACGAGTTCTACGACTTTAAAGCGTAAAAACGAGTCAGAAGGTGTCAGAGTTCCCTTGTAGGAATCAGGCGAGTATACCAGAGGAAAATTTATTTTCTTGAAGTTGGTAAACTCAACATAATGAACAGTTCTTGTGAAACAAAAGTCGCACCACCAAACATAATGATTGCAAGCAACGGCCTTTTTTCACGGTTACTTATAATTTTATGTATTGAAAACTCATTTGCAGCGATTGTTTCAGTAAGTGGGAACTTTCTCGTTTTGGTTACTATATGGCGAACTTCCAGCCTGCATTCTCCATCTTTTGTGCTTCTTTCGGGACTGGCGTTGTCGGATCTTGCCGTTGGCTTGATCTCACAACCGATCTTTGTCGCTTTTAACGGCGCAGATATTTATGGCAACTGTGATCTGTTTTCTACGACTTTCAACGTTCATCTATATTTTGCAACTCAACTGCTTACAGTGACTTTTTTAACGGTTTCTGCATCAGTGATCGACCGCTTTCTCGCTCTTAAGATTCATTTACGTTACCGTGAACTGATCACTGTTCGTAAGGCTTTGTTCTGTTTGCTGTTTATTTGGGTAATAAGCAGCGCTCTTGCACTTTGGGTTTTAATTGATATTTCTAATGCCAAGATAGGAGCGATAACATTATCTACAATAGTTTTGTTTATAACTGTGACTTGTTATGTGAAAATATTTCGCATCATCCGCTATCATGAAAATCAGATAGAAAGTCAGCTTCAAATCCCACAGAATTGCGTTCAAGCACCTGTGCCTAACTTAGCTCGCTATAGAAAATCTGTGAGCTCTTTGCGTTACATAGCCGGTTTCCTTTGTGTTTCAAATATCCATTGGGTACTTTGGGTTATCTGTAAATTTTCAATGAATGAGATCAATGAAAATGAAAGTAAATTAGCCGCACGAGTTTTATTTTCTGTGTCTTACCTAAACTCTTGTTTCAACCCATTTCTTTATTGCTGGCGAATTGGGGAAATTCGTCTGGCCATGAAGGAACAGCTAAAAAAGTTGTGTTGTTGAGAAAGTACTTATTATCCACTTGGATTTCAGGACACCCATTGATCATATAATATTGCATAGAAACGGAGAGAATTAATTACTGTAAAATATATATTGTTCTATTGCATCGGTTCGCATTGGTGATTGTAGAAAGCAAATAATTGTAATATTAATTGTAATATAATTGTATGAAACTATAACTAAGTTAAGTACAATTCAACGTTAACAAAATGAAAAATGTACATGCATGATGGTAATAAAAGCAAATAAAAACATTTCAATTCTTAGTGTGTTAATTTGATATAGTATAGTTTGTAGCAAATATGATTGGTTTTCCTAACTCTTAGAATAAAGTACAGAATTTTGTGATAAATATGCATTTTTAAATCTACTAATACTTGAGACATACTTGTGTATAATGATTTTAAATTTCTCTAAGAATTAAGGATAGTTTAAGAAAAACAAGTTGAAACCGTTACTGAATATTGTAATCTACCGTTCAGTAAAGACACTGAAGCACCGTTATTATAGTAATTAATATCTAACATTTTTCCAAATGACAAACGTAATTTCATGTACTGGAGAGATCTCCTAAAAGTTGTAAACGATCAGCAGTGGCGTAGCTAGCCAGCGGTAGTCCAGCAGGCACGGGCCTTCAAATTATTTTGACAAGGAAAATTAAGATTTAAAATTTATCTTAACTATATTGAATAAAAAGAACATTGTGCCTGTTATAACTTTTTGTTTGCAACAAATCCTGCGTCGTAAAACACTCGTTGTGGATGTCGATGAAACAAGCGAGTGGATCGAGTGAAGACTGATCAAGTAACAATTAAACAAGAGAGGAACCTGGAATGAGGTTGAAAAAGACAAATAACATCCCGATCCTTGTCCAAAGGCTTCGTTATCAGTACGTTTAGCACACCTGGCGGCTTCCGCAATATTCGGATTATTATACATAATTATCAATGAGTTTTTTAACTGTTTGGGAAAAATGAGTAGATTTTAATTAGATTCAAACATTCTTTAAAGGACAGCTTTTCTGACAATTATACAGATTTCTTTTCTCTGTGTGATAATGGCCTAATGGCATTTTTAATAATTAGGAGTACAAGCCCAGCATGAATATAATAACCCTAAAGTCGTTAAGCCGATGCTTAGTCGAGCATACGTAAAGCCTCAAACAAAGGAAGTTTGTTTGTTATCAAATGATTATCAAATGCAATAATTTACTATCAAGGTTAATCTTCTAGAAATACGATTTTCCAGGCCCTGAACATTTGAAAACAGTTTTACGTCAACAATGACGAATCTAATGCCAAAAACAATTGATTTTCTTCCAGGGAAAACAGTTTAAGCATTGGCACAGGAGGACCATCTGTGTGATTATTTATGATTTTAGTGCGTTTTGAAGCAATTTTAGAAACACCATTTTAAAAATTTTCTCGGATGGGGCCGGGGGTTAGGAGGGGGGTGGCAGGGGCATTTTCCCGGACCCATCTAAAAATGCTCGCACGATTGGCACTCGCTCGGCTATGAGGCTTCAAATCTTTTAGATCCTGGCTACGCCAATGATCAGCATGCACTCTTTTCAAAGTCCTCAGTGATTTATTGTTTAGATTTCTAGTCATTTCAAAACAATTCAAGAACAAAGTGAGACAAATAACATCCCGATCCTTGTCCAAAGGCCTCGTTATCAGTACGTTTAGCACACCTGGCGGATTCCACAATATTCGGATTATTATACATTTCAAAACAATTCAAGAACAAAGTGAGATTGCGAAGCAGCCAAAACTATTAAGCATTTGAGCCTCCGTAAAGTTTCACAAAAAACTTATGGTGAAGCTATTTTGAAAAACATTATTTGAAAACGTTTTGAATAGAGATATATAATTTATGTTTCAGGCTCGGATGGAAATAATTGTTAAGTAATGTATCAAACACGAGAGAAAGTGTTTTATCACATTTCCAAACACCGAGAAGAAAGTTGAAAATACGATGCGCAGCCGAGTATTTTTAACAAAATTCGAGGTTTTTGGAAATGTGATGAAACACTGTCTCGAGTGCATGTTTGATTTTTCATCTCGATCGAAGCTAAAACTGAGGAGTAAAATATGAAATAGAAATATATGTTAATTAAGATCACATTTCCAAACCATGATCACAGTAACGATTCTTTTATTTTAACTTGATGAATTATTAATGAGTTTGAGAATGGTAATTGAACTGTGTTGAGTCGGAAATCATACATGTAACTACACAATTGAACGAGCGCACAGCACAAATGCGATTTTAAATCATATGCAAGTATAATTTTTTAAAATAAAAATTTCACTTAAATCGAAATTACTAATTAAATGAATATTGGATTCCTTAGACGAAATAAATCACGGCAAACGTCAAGAAATGTTGAAGGCTTGGCTTATACCACCCAAGTAAGACCACGTCTCGAGTATTGTGTAGTTTATAAGATCCACATCGGCGTCTACATACTCAAAAACACGTATAGGACATTGAAGAAATCCAGGTTGTTATGCTCAAGAACCAGGGGCTGTGACAAATCACAGTACTTAAAGAGCTCAGTTGAAGGGCCATCTTTACAGCAAAGAAGAAAAATGCCACGTTTAAAGATTAGAAACAAATTGTTACTGCTCAGTTTCTATTCCAGGTTACGTTCACAATAAAACCCGTGTTAGCCTGTTTTTTTTCACCTTGAACGTATTATAAACCTTTGTAGTACTAGAAAAACCTACAAATACAGCTTTTTTAACATGTAACAAGGCCAAAGATTGGAATGAACTGCCTATAAAACTAATTGAACAGGAATTGCTTAAATCTCTTAGATTAGCCCTGACCACCAACCTCAACCGCCAATCATTGTTTTCTGCCAATCTTACTTGATTATTGGTTTAAATTTGGACTTGGAACTGCACCCTTCTAATTTATTTATTTACCTAAAAGGAGGCAGCGTGGCGCAGTGGGTAGAGTTGGGGCTTTGAATGCGGAAGACCCGGGACGGGGTTCGATTCCCCGACTCTGACCACTGAATGAATTTGTCCTCGGTGATTCCAGGGACAAATTTACCACGCTTTGTAAATAGCCAGCTGGTTTACCTCCTACCAGCTGGGATTCTTAATCGGGGAAGAGGGAGGTTTTACTTGTAAACAGGTTCTGAAAAGCCCTGAGGGAAGAACTTGTATATGTATTTATCTCTTTATCTTTACCTATACATCAGATGTATTCGCCTAGAATGTAAGGACGCAGCGAATTATGAAATATAAATAAATAGAGGATTTTTTAATATAAATCTACTAACAGTCTAACACACATCCTGCATTCTGATTGGTTAGTTTACTAGAGTTCTGTTTGTGATAGCTTTCTAGTAGAGAAAAGATGGCGGATTAAAACAGTAATGAACCCCGTTTGGCTACAATATCAGAGGACTTCATCGATAATTTTTGTACAATTTTTGACCGATAAGTAGATTTTAGTACTAAAGTAATTAGACCCCTCAGCCTCATGGACTATATGTACGAGTTTAAATAGATCGTTCGTCCTATATACCGTCTCTTAGACTAGTGACTGGTAATCCATTCGTGACCATTACATTCCATCCATTCTAGAGATCAAAATATCAATAAATATTTACCAAGCAACCAATATATATTTACGCGCGCTTTGGTTGACTCCCGTAACTTAAGGTATCTAAGGCTATTAGGCGGAGTTTACATGATGCCGGATTGATATTCATTCCAGAATGTTAAAATTTTCGCTAGCGTTGCGGCCAGAGCCCTTTGTTTGGTGGTAGGTTGCGTGGGCTCTGGGTCGAGAACCCTGTCCTGAAACACTGATACGTCATACATTTTTACTTCCGTATAGCTGCGATTGGTTCAAAAACAATGGTCTTCAATTTCAATTGTATTTGAACGAACTGCAAAGCGAGATTTACTGCAACATATATGGAAGTGAAAATGTATGACGTATCAGTGTCTCAGGAATCTTTCTCGTTACAAATCCAATGTTGAACATTTAGGTGTAGTGCGCATGCTCAACTCGCTCCAGGACTAATCTCGTTCCCAGAGCCCACGTTCCTTCTGGCTACCATGCATTAGGATAGTGGCCCTGGGAACGAGATTTTATCATTATGAACTCGTACAGTAACTTTACATGATAGTGGAACAATTTGCAATCGACTTTTATTCCGGAATGAAGTTTTCGATCCGGTGCGAGAACCGCGATGAATTCTTTCCGGAATAAGTCATTCTGGTATGAAAAATAAGATATAAGAATAGAGATGGTTGAATAAAAGGTTAAAACAACAAATAATTTAAATAATATCTATATCGCTCGTGACCGACACTGAGGAAGATAATTGTTTTAGTATTAAAAAAACTAGCAGATGAATAGCACTTTTTTAAAACAGAAAAATATTTTAAAAAATATTTTTTATAATCTGGCCAAAAACAAGTTTGACAACTAGTCTTTCCCGATCTACTATCTCACGCGCCCGCGAGCAATCATAACGAAATCATTTTTTTTCACGTTAGTGTGAAAAACAATTTGATTTATACAGACAAATAGAATAAAAAATGTACACATATTAAAAACAGTGATGTCAGAAAGGATTTAACCAACAAGAAAACATTTCACAGCACTCACATACATTTCACTCCCCGTTACGAAACTCTTTACTAAAATGCCAACCGAAAAGGAAATTGCAGAGTGGTAAAATGCGAAAGCCTCAGCGCTAAACTTTTAACACCACTGGAGTACTTTTTTCTATTTCCTTCATTAGGCTAATCAGTTTGAAGTGGGCGTGAACACAAAAAATGAGTCGAGAAAAGGAATGTAACAATATAAATAAAAACAATAACACTGTATGAATAACTCAATAACGCAGTATGAATTATTTCATCATAAATAACTGTTATTCACCTTTTCTCAGCCTTAATATGTTCTTAATCGATGTTCTTAAATTTTTGGCGATTTTCAGCCTTATGTTCTTATAAAAAAGCTTTTTACAAAAAAACGAGAGTGTATATCATATGTATATCCAGTTATCCACTACTATAGGCACCCCGCCTTTGGAAGAGAGTTGTTTAAAACAGTATTAATTACATTTAAAAATTATTCATAATATTCACCACAATTACTCCGAAATTTTTTGTTATCATATCACTGATGAAAAGGCTTAAGTATTAGCCGAAACGTCTGCTAAAAATAAATAAAATATCAAGAGTCAGTGGCAAACTTTTTTGTTATAGAAAATATGACATCTCCTGACTACACCTACTCCATTTTTAAATACTCCGAGGAAGGACTAGTTACAATTTGAAAGGTCAGTTCTAAAAAATTTTCACTACCTTATACAACTTTTTCAATTTGAAAAAAACTGTTTCTGATCTGAAGCAAAGAAACACCACCGAAACATTTCATTTATGACATTTTGCAATTTAAAAACTGGTATTTCCAAAGTGGATGCATCTATTTTGTAAATCCATTGATATTTTGATCAATTTGTTAATGGAGCGATTGATATTTTTTAATGAATTCCAAAATTGCAGTGATTTTATTAGTAAAACAAAAAGCCTCGATTTGAAGCTTACGATGACAGCTGAAAAATGATCACAGATCAAAAGCTCCGTCTTTTGAGACAAGCTGTCACTCACATTCGCTATCAGCCAATCAGAAGAGCTGTTTTTCTTTAGCTAATTTTGCAGCTGTCTTTCTTGGCGAACGCCGTCATGATGTAGAGAGAGAGTGTGAAGCAGTATTTGGTTCTCTAGTACTCTAAAACAGGTTTACAGCATCAAAATCAATCGTAAGTCTTGATCATGACTGCAATTACATTACATCGTGAATACATACAACCGCCTCAAAGTTCACAGGTAAGTGCTGATGTTTTCACATGTTCGGTGTGAAAAGTTGAGCTTGTGTTACGAGTCGCGTAGCTTTTGCTTGTTGCAAGTTTATGATTTCTGACTTTTCAAAATTATAACTCACACCCCTTTTCTTGTGCCCGCCCCCTGGTCACATTTAAATCGACAGGAAATTCAACCCTCCCCTTTAGCCCTTTTGGCTGCGACTTGCAGTAAGATTGGACAAGGAAACGACGAGGTAGAAGAAACAGTGCAACCATCGATAGCTCAGTTTGGAAGCCAACAAGAGTATGAAGCTTCATGGGCCGGTGATCACGTTGTAGCTTTATCGACAAACAATGAAAATTTCAATTCGGGTTCGCCGAACATTAACTCTCAGAATCAATCGAATTCTACGTTATATACCACCATAAGCAACGTAGTCGACAGTTCACAGGTCTTTTATACACCGATAACGGTTGCAAATCCTGCAACAGCTCAAGTTCGTCAAGATGTTTGCCCAACGCACGAGGCCGTGAAATTCTCACCGCCAAATGTGTCACAACCGACTTCACTGGGAAGTTCGAACTTAAACTTCAGTTCGTTGTACGAAGTTGCAAAAGTTAGTGACTCAAGCAGCTGGACTACAAAATCACCCACTTCGGAAGCACAAGTATCTGCAGCGAGTCAATGGTGGGCGCAAAGAGAGGAAAGTTGGTCGGTCTCAAGTGAAAATCAAGAACAGTACATTTCTTCTCCTTGTTCAAACGCAACTGTATCTGCTAACCCTTCTATTATAATTGGTAACGACGGTATGCAGGCTGTTGTAGCTGCTAGTTCAAATTCTAATACAAGTGCAGCCCCAGCTTTTGTTCAGGTAAACCGAAGTCCACAAGGGCAAGTGATCTTAACCCAAGAAAATAACCAAGACACGACAAACAAATGGTTGTCTTTAGGGAACGGAAGTCAGGTCGCTCAAGTGGCTGTTATAAATGTTTGCCCAGCCAGTTCAAATGGGATGAACATTCAAATTCAGCCAGATAACATTCAAAATACTCAAATTCAAAATCCAGCTGAAGTTCCACAACAGCAACAACAACAAAGCCAGTTAGAACTTTTGAATACGAGTGCAAGTCCTTCCGGCAGACGCCTTCGCCGAGTGGCGTGCACATGCCCAAATTGTAGAGACGGCGAAGGAAGGACAGCGACTGGTCGCAAACAACACATATGCCATATTCCTGGTTGCGGAAAAGTTTATGGCAAGACTTCTCATTTAAGAGCTCATCTCCGTTGGCATTCGGGTGAAAGACCATTTATCTGCAACTGGCTTTTTTGCGGTAAACGCTTTACACGATCCGACGAACTTCAAAGACATCGAAGAACGCATACAGGAGAAAAGAGGTTTTCTTGCTCAGAGTGCGGTAAACGCTTTATGAGAAGCGATCATCTCTCAAAACACGTGAAAACTCACTCTAACGGAAAAAGCAAAAGCTCAGCGATGGTTGTTGTTAGTACTGGAACGCAAAACCCGATTCCTATTCAGTCTTCACCAAATACTAGTGCAAACTTTGAGAAATACGAAAAGGGCTTGGGGAATGCCAGCGAACGATCGGCAACGGTTGAAGTTAGTGTTCCTCAAGTAGCAATCGAACAAAATACCGGAGATTATAGTAGTTCAGCGCTTGCCGAATTCTCAAATAATTGTACTTCAGTAGGATATTTCACAGGTATCGAACAATCGCAACTTCAACAAGTGAGCGCGATTCTTTCACCAGAGAATATTGCTGAATGAAAAAAAGAGCCGTTAACTTGAAGCATCAAACCATGTCTTAAAACCAAGTTGAAGTGAAACGCAAGTATTTCCGCAAAGCTAGAGATTTTTTCTAACATATATATGTAAATATTGTGTTTGGTCAGTTTAGTTTAGAGAAAAGAAAAAAAATAACTTATATTTTTTTAGAAAAACGGTCTTTTTTGTTGCCTCTTGAAAGCCATTTAACAAATATGCAACGACTTTGCATGTCATATATCGAATATACTTTTTAAAAATCTGGATTGCAGTGGCAAGTTTTAAAAATAATTTTTCTTACACATTAAGTATTTCGAAATATTCTAGCTCCTGTTAGTGTTAATACCCGAGTTTGAAACAGCTGAACTGTGATAATGTTTTATATTCCAAAAAAAATTACATGAAACGTCAAAAGCTGTTTATTCCTTATTTAACCTCAAAGTAACTGATACGTACCATTCAGTTTTCAACATCCTTAAACATTGAGGTTGTATGTTTTATTACCCAATACTTTTCCATTTATCCATTGTTTTCATAAAGACATTAAACTAGATTAAAAACAATGGTTTTGAATAAAATATTTGAAGTGAAACAAATTTAACTTGTAAAAGTGAAAGACTTAAGGTTTTGACTTTTAGTGATAGTATGATAGTATTTGTTCGATTCAGTCAAGCTTATTTTTATCTTTTGTGTCACAACTTTGCTGTGCATGCAGACATGCTTTCATTGTCGTTTTTGTTGATATATAGAGTTTTTATTAAGCTTTGAAGTTGAAAAATATGTATTGGAAAGGTGGTGTATTCTAAATTATCTGTTTTTTCTGGTGGTGTTTACATGAGACCATTGTGAACACAACTTTGTACGAACTTTTGTTGGTGCCAATATTTTTGTTGCTATTTACATGGGACTGGTACGAAAAAACTTTACTGACGTATGGTAAACATCCCTTTTGGGTTACCTGTGTAATTTGAAATGAGTATGATGTGCTTGTTTGATGACCGTATCATTGACCAAAACAATTTTGTTATTAGAATTTACAAACCAGTTTGAAAAATAATTGTGTTCACATGAGAACAACACGAATCAGAAATTTGTTTGAGTCGGTCTAGCAACCAGTATGAAGTTCTGCTGGTTTGACTTCTTTTTCTGACCGGTCTCGTGTAAGTGTAATTAATAAAGAAACAATGGCCACTGATACAAACTCAGGTCGGTTTGAATTTGTTCTGGTCTCGCATAAACAGTGACTAAGGAACCTCAATAATCACTGCTGTTTATCTTTATCAGTTTCTAGCCAGCACTAATGTTCATAGCCAGTTTGCTTGTTGACAATTCTGGCTACTGTCATTAATATTAGTCCTGAATTAAGAAATTTATTTGTGGAATTTTTATGTTTTGATGATGTTTTGACCAAAACTATCAATCTCTATCAGTTCAAAGTTTGTCATGTAGTTGGTACACATTGCTGAATGGAGGAGAGGGCCTGGTTGCAGAGATAGAGAGAGATATTTATTTTCTTTGTAAAATCTTGCAGCCATCGGCTGAATTATGTTTACTTGCATTTCTGTAATTATGTGTAACAGCAAGAAATGGAGAGATTTTGACTTTTTGTTTAGGGTCGGGTCCTCCACATGTTCTCATTGTTTCGTTTATCATTTTTAAAATAAGGGTTAAATTCCAAAGATCTGTATTAATTCCTATTAAGATTGAATCGGAAAGAATGGATTTGGTATTTATTGTTTGCTATGAATAGAAAGGTATGTGTGTTTTTAGTTTTTTGAAAAGAATACCATGCTGTTACGTGAGTGGCACAGCGGGGGGGGGTGTGCATTTAGAATAGTATATTTGCTAAGACAAGTATTTAAATGATAGTAGTATGAAGTTTTGTTAGGCATTGCACATTTTTGAAAGTTACGTGTTTTGAAATTGATAAAAACCTGGAGATCAAGTTGAAGATAGTTTAAGTGGATAAAAGTTCAAGTGGTTTTATTTAACCAGTAGATAATGCAATACTGAAGCTTTATTGGATAAAAGAAAGATCTTGGTATGTGGTCATCTGTATCAGGATTTGATTGAATTGCCTTACCATGAGGAGGGAGTTTTTGATGTTTGAAAAAGTGTTTTATATATTATGTACAGATATATATGTTTAGTAAAATCTAACTAGTGGTCTATTATCAATGCTGTGTTCTGATTGGTTGAGCTACTACTAGGCTATTTGTTATAG